>OX632363.1:28630603-28727433 GCA_951751655.1 Ophion costatus
AAATTTACAATTTCCGATCTGCCAACTCGCATCTTGAAAAATGGTTGAGCTCTTTTGGTCCCTAAACCCTGCCGAAAGAAATTTAGAAAAGTAAAAAAAAAATCATTTTCCTTGCACTCCATCGACGCGACTTCAATCCCATCCGTCTCTCTTCTCGTTATTTCCGCAATCGATGGGGCAATGGGAAGCTATTTTTTAAAAACTACAAGCATCGTACAACGTGAGTACGGCAATTGACGTTTAATTACGATTGCCGCGGAAAATTTTGAATGCTTCCTACGTAATAACTCGTAGTGTCACAATGTTGAAAAGCAAAAGAAAATTGCAGTCAACAACTACCCACAGGCGATGACGTTGAAATTTGCATGGTTGGAATGCAACGAAATACTCGTATTTCTTTTCTGAATTTCCCATATTTCCTTCAGTAGATTTGAGCTGTCAAAACCACGCCACTTTTTTCCAGGGTCCTCGTTTAGTCACCTACAACCTAAATCTGCAAAACATGAGTTTTGATAATGGTAAAAAGAAGGAATTGAAAAGAATTTTCGTTGCATACCAGCGACGTAATCTTCAACCCCGTCCCAGCTGGATGATGTTTACGGAAATATGCCATTTTTTTTGTCATGCCTTATATCGAAGTAATGCAACAAAAAAATTATTATTATTAGTTATCAATAGTATAATAATTATAACAGTTATTATTAGTATACAATATTTATTATTGTTATTATTATCACTATATAGTGATAGTTTGTATTATTATCATTATTATAGAGGTTTATCAACGACAATAATAATAGTTATTATTATCATTATTATAAAGACTTATCAACGATAATAATCGTTGTTTATATTCTTTTTACTACTATTATCACGATTATTATATTATTACTTTAAGACGATGCACTATTACGATTACTGCAATTACAATAATTATTGCAATGATATGATCAAGCGATATTATTATTATACAAGTTCAAACAATTGATTTCTGGTGATAAAAATTCTTCGAATTTTTGACAAATACATGGCGGGTGTCCTTCGGTTCGAACGTCTCTCGCTATTTTTCTTTGTTTTCTCGAGATTTATGATCGAATGAGTATACACGGAGTCGCGCGTGCATTGTAATTTTGTGCAAACACACGCGTGCACCTCGTCTCATCCATTCTCGTGTGCACTGTATCCAATAACGTTCGACCAGAATCGCACTGCAATTCAACAATAATCATCTTTGCCTCGCTAAGTTAGACGCTAAATTACTTTCGTATTTATGGTTCCACTTGTAACGTTCCTCACGTAGCACATACCGCGCGCAACTTTTTCGTTTTTCCCCACTCGTTTGATTATGTCGATTATTGATCGATCGTTACGTACGTGGACCTTGAATTTCAAAAGTGGCCTTGGAATTTCGAGAATAACATTTTCGTGTTTCGTTCTGAATAATGTAGCAGATTGTGGCATTTTGATTCAGAATACTATCTAGGGGGCGAGAGAGGGGGAGGGAGAGAGAGAGAGGGGGAGGGGGATAGAGAGAGAGAGAGAGAGAGAGAGAGAGAATACGCGTGTGCATATTTATATTAAGACAAAAATCCGACAAGATCAGGGCCATGCTCTCTATTTGCATTTACATTTATAGCGACGTCCATTAAATCGTAACACTCGCATTATGCATAGAGACTGACCCAATAATTTATTACGCATTCCACTTCGTTTAATCCTCTTCTCGTTAATTCGAAACTCGCAGATGAACTTTACAAATGTTTTTTTTTCGATTTTTTTAAATTACATGTTGCCTTGATTATGAGGATTAAAAAACGATGGTATTTAAGTTATGGTCAAAGCTATGGTTAAAGTTATGGTCTCGAAGTTTGTATCTTTGAAACGCAACAAAAGTTGTTTTTCACATTTTATTTTCCATATTTTTATTATTATAGATATTTTTTTAGATTTATATCGCAGATCGCGAAATAAATGTCTTTAGAAATAGTCAAGGTTTTGGTAGACAAAATTTGTCAAAAGAATTTGAAGGAACTCAGAAATATTCATTTTCGTTGCGTTCCAACGATGCAAACCTCATTTAAAGTTTGCATCGTTGAAGGGCAATGAAAATTCATGTTCATATTGTTATTATAATGCCAAATTTTGTTTGCAAATTTCAACTGCAGATCTGCCAATAAGCTTCTCAACAAACGAGGTTGAAAATTGCCTTCTTGGATTGCACTGGAAATTACTTATCTTTTTAATTGCCGAAATTTCTTTTGGAAGACTTAAGCTTCGGAAATCACTGACACACTTTTCAGCATCTTTATTTGACGATCTACAATCCAAGCATGATTTTTTATCGTACCAAAAGAGGGAAATAAAAATATGAGAATGAACTTTCGCTGCATCCCAACGACACGAATTTCAGCTCCATCTTAAAAAATGTTTGAGGGATTTTGGTAGCTAAAATAGGCTGAATGAAATTTGAGAAGGTAAAAAAAATCTTTCGTCACGTGTCGGACACGAATCAGGGCAATTGTTTTCAATTACTACATGGCACTATCTCGATGATGATGTTCGAGAAAATGAAGAAATGATTCACAGTCCTTGGAGAGAGTGAAAAAGAGAAAAAAAAGATTGCATAGTTGTATATATGTATGAGCAATTCTACTCGTATCGTTGCACACTCAAACGGCAAGATAATTAGCTCCGGCAGCAAACTCCAGATTGTAAGTGGATTACGGAGAGCAATCGTGTCTCCGATTTCCTTTTTTTTTTTTAAATAATTTTATGAATTACAAATCTTCGGCAAATCTCTCCGTAAATCTTTTCTCCGTCTTCATCCAATTGAAATTGTTCATTTGGAATATTTCCGTCACGCAAGGTTAACTCGAGAATTGGGGCAAATCAGCTGTTTCTTTATAGCTCTTCGCGCCGCCGTGAAATCAAATTGGTCGGTGACGTGCGTTTTCGGCATTCGTTTTTTCTTCTTCTCAGTCCGTATACAGATCGGAGTATCGTTCGATCCGCGTGCGGGGCGAATTCGTTTTTTCTGCTCCGAAGAACCGAGTGTTACGTACTTTGGCACTGACGCGCGAAAAATGATGGCTCGAATCAGTGCTCTCGGGATCACTCAATGAAGTCACTCGCGTAAAAAAATTTCATTCTCGTCACCGAACTACGTGAAACGATTAATTCCAATAGAAAAAATATACAGCCGTCGAGTCACTTGAAATGAGGTACTCAAAAACTCCTATGAATATTCATTTGAGACAACAAAACGTCACAGACAAAATTGAAGTTTGCATCGTTGGAATACAACGAAAATTGTGATTTTTTTGCTGCAATTTTCTTTGGCAAATCTTAACTAGAAAAATCCGTCGACAATTTTTTTTTCTTTGCTTTTTTAGAGATCTATAATCGAAATTTGCGGAAACGATTTTTTGACATAATGAAAGGGAGGAAACCATAAACTAAAAAAAGAATTTTCGTTGCACTCCAACGATGCAAACTTCAAGAGCAAAAAGGAGCCTTGGACGGAATGGTGTATATTTATTAAGGGGGTATACCGCTCTGCAAAGTTTAAAAAAAAACGTTTTTTTTTGCGACTTTTTATAGGGTGAACTTTCGAGCATATTTTAGGACCAACCGGATCCGGAAATTCGATAAATTGACGAAGTTACACCCATTTTAGTGGAACAGTGTGCGTATGAATGCTGTAAAGCCTTCGACTTGCAAAAACTTTTCGACTGCATAATGGGTCGTTTTGACCCCATGATCTTTTTCGTGCAAGTGCGTAGGGTGAGGTGCCCAATTATTGGAAATTTAAGGGCCCAATTAATGGGACTTAATGGGCCCAATAGTTGGGTCTCCAAGGGTGCAATAGTTGAGACTCCACAGGCACAATAGTTGGATCTCCAAGAGCCCAGTGATTGGCACTTTGAGGGCCCAGTTATTGGCACGTTGAAGGCCCAGTTATTGGCACTTTGAGGGCCCAGTTATTGGCACGTTAAGGGGCGATTTATTCACACTTTTGGGCCCTAAGTATTTACACTCCAAGAGCTCCATTATTGACACCTGAAGGGCCCAATCATTGACACCTTAAGGGCCCAATCTTTGACACTTCAAGGACCCAGTTATTGGCACTTTAAGGGACGATTTATTCACACTTTTAGGGGCGATTGATTCACACTTTAAGGACTCAATTATTGACACCTTAAGGGCCCAATCATTGACACTTGAAGGGCCAAATTATTGGCACTTAAAGGGCCCCATTATTGACAGTGTAAAGATCACTGCGTTGGTAGGAGAGGTGTCAAGAATTGGTGGGGTGCTAAAATAAGGTCACTTTATCCTATTTGTCAACGCATCTCCCGCACTTTCAACGAATGTTCGGGCACGTAATTTTAGTTTTTCGTTAAAAAATTAATTTTTGGCTATAAAATAAGGATCATTGACTACAAAAAACGTCTCTACAAAAAAAATGCATATTTATCGAAATACAACGATCTGAAAAATGTCTGGGGTCCGATCAACCTCACATGCAGTCAGAGGTTCCTGGCGGATGTGTGCAGTCGAAGGCTTAAGGGGAAATATACCTTTGTGAGGGCAAAATCGAGGTTCATTTTTGACAATTTATTTAAGAAAAACGAAATAATATTTTAAAATTCAGTTTTTTATACATGTTAGTACAAGTCTTAAAGGAAAAGAATTTTTTTTTAATATTTGCAAACACGCCTCTACGGGGGCGTATTCGCACAGGTCATAATTTTCAAGCTACAACAAAAACGAAAAATATTTCGAAACTAGATATACAAAACTAGTCCAGTACGTAAGAGTTTTTCAAAATATTGATTTAAAAAAAATTGCGTTAATACGAAGAAAAAAAATCGGTCGAATATCGATCATAAAATGTTTAAATTTCAACTTATCGCAAAGATCCTCCGTACTGGACTAAAAAACGTTGTCAATAAGCTACAGTTAATTTTTTAATAATGAGCTTCCTAATCGTCGTGAATTTTTAACACGATCTCTTAAATACTTCATACAAAGACATACCAAATTTTCCGAATTTTATGATCATTTTTTATTTCAACCCTTAAGGAGGTTGAAGTAATGATGATAGAATTCGGAAAATTTGGTATGTTTTTACATGAAGTATTCAGGAGGTCGTGTAAAAATTTCATGACGATTAAGAAGCTATTCATTGAACAATTAACATTAACATGTTTCATAGGGACTCAGCATCCTTAAGAGAAATTGTGGCGGTAAATCCCTCCCCCCATGTCATCAATAAAAAAACTTTTCATGAATCATAGCGACAATTTTATATGATTTTAACTTGTTACCTCTACTTAGGATGTATCAGATATTGATTCATTGATGAAATCCACCTCTGTGAACTTATACTTATACTTATTTGCCTCATTGTGGCAAAAAAGGCTGGTATTCGCTCACGAAACTCGTATCGCCGTTTGAATAAAAATTCACTGATGTATTATGGCCAATGTGCATTTCTCCGACCGTATTTCGGAACGGCACCTTTTAAGGATGTTGAGTCCCCAATCGCAAATGTTAACAAAATTCTGAAAATTTAGTACGTTTTTGTATGAAGTATTTCAGAGGTCGTGTAAAAATTTCACGACAATTAGGAAGCTCGTTATTGAACAATTAACATTCCCAAATTAAATGTTGTCTTGTGGAAACTGATGTAACTTTGCAATAAGTTTTTTTGACCTCTCAATTTTGTAATATCTACAATATACTGAAAGCAACGGAAACCAAACAAAGTTTATTGATACATTTATTAAAAATTTCTTTTAAAAATTGTTCATAACAAAATGTTAGTTTTTTAATGACGAGCTTCCTAATCGTCGTGAAATTTGAACACGACCTCTTAAATACTGCATACAAAAACATACCAAAGTTTCAGAGTTTTCTTATTATTTTTTATTTCAACCCCTAAGGAGGTTGAAGTAATGATGATAGAATTCTGAAAATTTGGTATGTTTTTACATGAAGTATTCAGGAGGTCGTGTAAAAATTTAATGACGATTAAGAAGCTATTTATTGAACAATTAACATTAACGTGGCGCATAGGGACTCAACATCCTTAAATCCCTCTTTCAAGGTTTTGAGTATGTGCGTGAAGTTCAGGACCAACGAAATTGACTTTATGATTCACGGTCAAATGTTTGTATCCTCTTTCGTTCGAACAACAATACGATACACACCAGCGATCTGAGTATATCCAAAGTTTTTGTTTACCAAAAACTTCGTATACCTACATACCTATATGTATATGAGCCTAGTGGAGATCCCGCCGTTTCGGGCCTCGCCGCTAGAGGACTGCAACGCCAACTGCACCACCACGAAAACTTTGAAAGATTTTCTTCCAAAAAAAATGACATTGTAACCACAAACATGTGTGCAACATGCTGGGAAAAAATTATTTTTTCACCGTTAATGAAATCAGTCAGCAATTATGCCAAAATGTTATTGAAAATTTCGTCAAAAGAGTGAAAGTTTGCAAACAGGGACGAGGCGGCCATTTGTCGGATATTGTGTTCCACACATAACCTCCATGTTTGTACCTCATATTAAAATTAAAATATTCGTACCTTTCAGACGTATAATACGTTTTATTGATAAATTGAAATGTCAGGTCATTTTGAGACACCCTACATGACAATATACGAAATTATTAAAATCACGAAATGTCAACATTTCGAGATTTTCCTTGCCCAAGGACAGCCATGACGGACTGGACGAGCTAAGAGCGTCGAGTTACTGCGATAACTGAACGTGTGCTACCGACCCGCCTCGCGCGACCTCTCGCGAAAAAACAAGTTTCTTCGTGCGAGAATAAACAGCGAGCGAATGAGTCCGTGCTCTTTACCGCGGGAGCGCTCGCGTGACTCTTCACGCTCTAGAACGCCGCGAACCGGCGAATCTTCCTTTCATTTGGGTACCGCGCATCAAAACTGCGAGCCCTCACTCCAGCTCGTATATGTATGAGAAAAGGTTATTTCGATTTGGTTATCTCTATCGAATTTCGGCTATCGGCACATCTGGCTGTTCTGAAGACAGGTTAATTGTTTTTTTTTACATTGAATCGCTAATTTTGGGGTCGGGGCGGTACTTTAAATGACCTTCGTATAGATATGCTATACATATATCTAAATGTAATTTTGCATATATTGGGATTCGCATAATGTTGAGCTTAAGTTCGACTGACTACTACGAAAATGGTCCACGAAGTCAAGTGTGTTCGAAATCACTTTTCCCCATATATATATGGCTTCGAAATCACTTTCCCCAAATGCATGGCCTCGAAATCACTTTTTCCCATATTTTGTCTTTAAAATCACTTTGCTTTGCATATATGTCTTTGAAATCACTTTTCCCCGTACAGATGTCTTCGAAATCACTTTTTCCCATATACATGCCTTCGAAATCACTTTTCCCCATACAAATGTTTTCGAAATCACTTTTTCCCATATGCATGCCTTCGAAATCACCTTTCCCCATATTTTGTCTTTAAAATCACTTTGCTTTGCATATATGTCTTTGAAATCACTTTTCCCCGTACAGATGGCTTCGAAATCACTTTTTCCCATATACATGCATTCGAAATCACTTTTCCCCATACAAATGTTTTCGAAATCACTTTTTCCCATATGCATGCCTTCGAAATCACCTTTCCCCATACAGATGTCTTCGAAATCATTTTTCCCCATACACATGCCTTCGAAATCATTTTTCCCCTTGTGCATGCCTTTGAAATCACTTTTCCCCATACAGATGTCTTCGAAATCACTTTCCTCCATATACATGCCTTCGAAATCACTTTTTCCCATAAGCATGCCTTCGAAATCACTTTTTCCCATAAGCATGCCTTCGAAATCACCTTTCCCCATACACATGCCTTCGAAATCACTTTTTCCCATAAACATGCCTTCGAAATCACTTTTCCCCATACAGATGTCTTCGAAATCACCTTTCCTCATACTGATGTCTTCGAAATCACCTTCCCCCATATATATGTCTTCGAAATCGCTTTTCCCCATTCACATGCCTTCGACATCACTATTCCCCATATATGTGGCTTCGAAATTATTTTCCCCCATACATATGTCTTCGAAATCACTATTCCCCATATATATGGCTTCGAAATCACTTTCCCCCATATCCATGCCTTCGAAATCACGTTTCCCCATGTATGCATCCCCTCCGTCTGCCTCTCTCTACCAATGTTACGACACACATGAGATAAGCTCGTAAACGAGACACAATGTTTGAGGATGATCCTGCCCCGTCGCGTGAAAGCGGATTTACCCGAGCTACCTCCACGTTCAAGAGATCCCGAGTAATCAAAAACGAAAAAGGCAAATTGAGTTGCACTGTCAAGTATGACTGTTTTGCTTTGCATAGACTCGGCAATGAATTGCAAAAACGTAAAGAAGAGGCTGTTGAAAACGTTGACATAACTGTCAGACTTGTAGTACATGTATTTGTATTTTTTTTTAGTTCCCGAATCCCAACGTACACCTTGCAGGTTTTTACGCTTTGCCCTTCGCAATTGAATCCATTCCTATCACTCTCTCACCCGTACAATTTATAAGCAGCCTCGTATTTTTCTGATTTTCTGATGCACGGACTTTTTTTACTTGTGTATCTACATCAAGATCTCAGAAGTATTGACCTTCCACTCACTGGTTGATACGCCAGCCGCTGCACGGCTAAGCGGTCACCGCTCCGAGTATCGGCCATGCACAACGCTGCTTAACTCGGACCACCGCCGGAATCCGACCGCCCATTCACCAGTCTCTTGTCAGTCGCACATGCATACCCACCATTGTATACGCGCGTGGCTTTATACGCGTATACAAAACGTTCGTCCAATAACAATATCGCCTACGTTGTTTTAGTTGCAGTTGCCCATGTAAAATACTGCCAACGCCGCCGATATGGAATGAGGATAAAATATTGACCACAGCCTATATGCCTTCAGTTGTTTCACCGCTGTCGCAACTTTCTAATTGTTCCCATATCGTCTTTATGCAACATATTGGCTCGTATTCGCCATTCGTATGGAAAGGCACACAGGGGTGAAGTAAAATAAATAGAAAAGAGAGAGAAAGGAGGAAAACCATGACGTTGAAGTCTGCATTGTTGGAATGCAACGTTTTTTTCGTTCATTTTCCATTTATTTATGATCTTTATCCAAAGCCCCTTTTTTGGCGAATTGAGGTCGCAAATCTCCAATAAGAATACGTAAAAACGTTTGCGTGATTTTCAGAATCAAACAAAAATCGGAATAATTAAAAATGATTACTTTTCGTTGCATGTCATCGTCGTGCGAGAGAAGCAATGATGTTGAAGTTCGCATACTTCGAATGCAACGAAAAGTAACTCTTCTTAATTGGCCGAGCTTTTGTTTGGCTGTGAAAATCACTCAAACGTTTTTACGTATCCTTATTAGAGACTCACGACCTCGATTTGCAAAGAGGCTTTGGATAAGGATGATAATAGAGAAATGGACAATGAACAAAGAAATCGTTGCATTGCAACGATGCAAACTTGGACATCGAGGAAAAAGTTGCATGCGAGAAAGAATCGAACTCCGTTTTCCCTTATCGCTTAAACAAAAAGACGAAGCATTTTATGTATGTATTTTATTATGCGATCGATTCCCGTCTCGGTAATGGAATAACGAAAGGACTCTAGCAGCGCAGTTTATCGCATGTGGTTTATTAATTTGAGTTCCGGGCTTTCACGACTTATTGTCAGGAAATACATATGGGGGAAGGTGACTTCAAAGACGTTCACCTTTGAGTACCGCGTCCTCGGAATAGACGAATGTCCTTATAATCAACGTGGTTCGAACTCCAAAGTCCTTAAAATTACCTTTACGTATGTAATCCTATTTAAACAAGTGATATATCTGGGACCATGCCTGCCCAAAATGAACGATTCAAACGAATATTCAAAACTGCCAGATGTGGTGACAGGCAAGATGGCATGTATACGACTGGTGTGTGTGTGTGTGTGTGTGTGTGTGTGTGTGTGTGTGTGTGTGTGCGCGCGTGCGCGTGCGCATGTACGTACGTTTATGTATATCGATGTTGTATTTATATATACTGTAGACGAAAAGTCTAGACACAAAAGACGTAAGCTGAGGCACGTAAGCGCCCATTTAGCCCACCCACACCCGCACACACACGCGACGAGCATATTAAGGATCATTTTTCATTTTCTGTCTCGACGAATTCCCATGGGGCTCTCCATCCCTCTCTGAAACACACACACACACACACACACACACACACACACACACACACACACACACACACACACACACACACACACACACACACACACACACACACACACACACACACACACACACACACACACACACACACACACACACACACACACACACACACACACACACACACACACACACACACACACACACACACACACACACACACACACACACACACACACACACACACACACACACACACACACACACACACACACACACACACACCCACACACCGTGTCCTGTTATGAATGGATAATCCTGCAACTCTCAATAGGCCAGATCATGTTCTACTAAATGCTGGAACTTCGGTTTAGTAAAAGTCCCACGGTATTCGAGATTTTGGGTTTCATGTTACTTTTTCGAAAAAAAATCATCAGCTTTTGGTTTTTCGCATGCCGTTTCTCCAAATGATATGAAGCGACAATAACTAAACAGCTTTTCAAAGTAATTGACACGATATGCGTAGTAGATTTTTTTTTTTAGACCGCAGGCTATCAAAGTCATATGTTCGAAATTGGTTGGTATGCAAATTCTGCATAAGATCTTTTTTTTATAAAGTTCCCTTAACATTTAAGGTTAAAAAGAAGACTTTTCTAGATAAAACAAATAACTAAGAGTATTTAAAAAAAGGGTAAAAAAAAGTTATCATTTGTAGAAATAGCATGCGAAAAACCAAAAGCGGATGATTTTTGTCTCGAAAACCGTGAGTCTTTTGGTAAACTGAAATTTCAGCATACAGTAGGACATGATCTGACCTATAGACAGTTGCAGGATTATCCATTCATAACGGGACACCCTGTATACTAAATACCGAACTGTTCTGGCCAAACGACATTTCCGTAGAGACAACAGTCACGTGGTTTCGCGAGTCTCCACAACGTGGTCGCCGCACTTACCAATGCTTCCACTTTGCGAACAAACAAAAACGAACTAATCGATTTATCACGACAATATCAACAATGCTCGCGGCAATCGTGTAGAGGGGACGAGCATTTTATCTCTACATCCTGACCTTGGTCCGGACTCCTTTTTTTCGAAGACATTTTTCAACCGAAAAGAAATGCAAAAAAGAAAGATACAAATACACGTTTGAAAACGTATTTTCTGTTCTTCACGAATGCTTTGATTTGACATAGAAAAGTCAGACTCGCGAGCGTATTTCAAACATGGAAAAAAATCCGCGAAAATCAGCTATCTTTCGACCCGTTACGCTTTGGTGATTCCTTAAGTTGGAGATTTTCACTGATTTGAAAGAAAGTGCGAATATCTCGAAAACTATGACACTTTTACTGAGGCCATATTTGGTTATTCTGGATTATCATGAGCTGGACTATCAGCACCTGTAATATTATAGTTTGTTTTTGGGACACCCTGTATATATGTTTCACGTTAATTGAGCAACATGTAGAGTTGACCGGCAAACGGGCGACTTTCGACATCTTGCACACCGTAATCGAATTATAATCGATGAATGTTCGAATACGAAAAATCGCAGGCCAACGGTTTCGTTTGAAAGGGCGTAAGTCGCGTGATTTTTTGCGGGAAAATACAATGCGCGTTCGTGCGCGATCGCGCTCCTTACGACGAATGATAATTTGTGCGATTTATATTTATCAGCTGAGCCCCACTCACGAGCGATCCAATATGCGCATTGTTGACCGAACAAATCGATATCGAATAAATATTGATGCTCGCGCGGCGTGCAGGGAACTCGATGAGACTCGAGTGTATTATATTAGATCGCGCACTCTGTCCCTCCCACTCTCTCTTTCTTTTTTATTCTACTTTCTCTGATCATTTTTATAGCCCTATTTTTAATTAGTATTATTTTTATTATGTTTGTTACTAGTACAAATATGACTATTATTTTCAATCATTATATAGTTATTGCACAAATTAATTTATGGAAACTTTTTTGCCAAAATGTAAAACACTATAACGTAATTTCGTTCGGATGCAACATTTTTTTTCTTCATTTTTTATTCCTCCAGTTTTATTGTTATGAAAAACCCTTTTTTTTGCAAATTGTGATCGTAAATCTCTAATGAGAATACGTAAAAGTATTCCAGTGATGTTCACAGCCTAAATTGGCCAAGAGGAAATTTCATCAATTGAACAGAGTTAATCTTCATTGCGTTCCAACGATTCAAACTTCAAGATCATAAAAAAACATGTCAAGTATTGGAAATTTGGGCCATTGTACTTTTCTTACAATCCTTATAACTGCTTCGTAAAAACAATTCCGATAAAACTGAAATCACCCGCCGAGTCGTAGAAGTCTGAGGTGACAAAACTCGTGCCAGTTTTTTTTCGCAATTTCGTTCGTACATAGTACATTAAAATAATTGCGTAATGTGATACTTTCGTGCCGGATATTCTCCGAGCTGACGAGGCAACGTAAACATTGTCATTTTGTATGAGCGAATCCTTGATAATATATAGGGTGCCCCAAAATGACCTGACATTTTTATTTATTAATAAAACGTATTATCTGTTTGAAAAATACGAATATTTTTATTTTAATATAAGGTACAAACATGGAGGTTATGTGTGGAACTCAATATCCAATAAATGGCCGCCTCGTCCCTGTTTGCAAACGTTCGCTCTTTTGACGAAATTTTCAACTACATTGTGGCATAATTGCGAACTAATTTAATTAATATTTTTTTCAAGACTGGTAAAAGTCGATATTCAACCCTAAAGGGGTTGACCGAGGGTATTGAATTTTGTCTAGGAAAACATATTTTTTTATCGGATTTACTTGAAACTTGGCATAAATACACTACAACACGAATAATTAAGGGGTATTCGCATCTTAGACGCTAAAAAAGAGGTACTTTCATAATTTTTTTGATAGGTTTATATTATAGATATAGACGTAAAAGTTGTTGCACTTAATAAATACACTTTCGAAATACATTTTAAAAAATGAGTTATTGAAGTCACTATTTATAGACGAAAATGGTAGTTAAAAAATTGTCCTCAAAAATGGTAGGTCTGCGCTGTTGATATCTCGGAGATGGATCATCCGAAAAAAAATCAAACGGTTTTAGATTTAGCATAGTAATGGTTATAGCGCATATCATACGATTTTTTATATATGCAAAAATAAACTGGCGGACATTTTTCGAAAAAAAAAAATGTCTTTTTCACCGTTTTTGGCAAAAAAATAGAAAATATACATTTTTTTTAAATGCCTTGATAGCTATAGTTGGGAGGAATACGTGGTTAAAATTTCATAAGGCCTTCGTTACATTTATTATTGTTCATCACATTTTTATTCAATTGTTTTCGTGACTATTGAAACCGCATAAAACATCGAATCTAATGTCTTTGTCTGTCTCTTCCTCCCCCCTCCTTGCTTTCAGCCCCACTGCGCCCCCCAGCGCTCTCTTTATCTTTTTTTCTCTCTCTCTATTTCAGCAATCGCTCGCGACCCAATTGCATATGTATCCATTTCCGTACTCACTTTTTCCTCCGTACCCATTTACGACAAAATGAGTAGTAACTTTCGGTCGAAGAGACAGCATTCACTATATTGATATTTTCTTATTGAATATTTCGTTTTTTTTTTGCTCTTTTTACCGTTATGTCATCTCTCCTACGGATGCCGAAAATATTTCATTGATCCGCAACAGAGGCAATGAGCGTCACGCTCTTGCGCGGGCTCCTTTTTTTCCACCTCTAACGGTATACATGTGACTCGTCCGGGTACCCTGATCCCAATATTCTACGTAACGGAAATGCCGTGACGTATATTTTTTGTTCTCGCTTTATTTGAGGCCGCCAGGCAAAATCGCGATACCGTTCGATTTTTCGGTTCTTTGGGCATACAGTTTTGTACGACGTGAAGTTTGCATCGTTGAAGGCAACGATTTCTTTTTTTTTTTCTTCATTAATTCACTTTTATCATTATCCAAAACCTCTTTTCCCAAATTAACGTTGTAAATGTCTAATAAAAATAAGTGAGTAGTTCTTTCTTAGTTTTGTAGGTTTTACGTGCGCGAGATCAGGCGAATCCACCGAATTGACGATGAGTCACGTGGACGTTTGAGTCAGCCTCCGCGCCCACGATAAGCGCGAAGGCTGCACCGGATCTGAATACAGATTCCCCACAAGTCGTTATTCCGTCAATGACTCGCTTTTTCTGCAGTTTTTTCTTCTTTTTTTTGCTATGGTCACGTTATTCTTCCAGTGTCTCTAACGCGTTATCGCGCGAATATTTGGTCATTGTTGATTTAACGCAAACCTCTGTAAACATTTCGAAAAAAAAAATCCATTTTGCCCGTCCTATACCACAAACAGGGTGTCCTGTTATGAATGGATAATCCTGTAACGGTCGAATGTTGCTGACGTTTGCATCGTTGGAATGCAACGATAATTCTTTTTCATTGTCGTTTTTCTACATCTTCGTTGTTATGCAAAATCACTTTTGATAGATTGAGGTTCGAAATCTCTAATAAGGATCTTCGTAAAGTTCACAGTAGCTTTGAATTGCCAGACAAAAATTGGCAGTTGGAAAAAAAATCTTTTCGTTGCATTCGAACGATGCAAACTTCAACATCATAACTGGCGATAGGTCAGATCATGCCCTACTATATGCTGGAATTTCAGTTTAGTAAAAATCTCACGGTTTTCGAGATTATGGGCTTTATGTTATTTAAAAAAAAAAAAATCATTCGCTTTTCGTTTTTCGCATGCCATTTCTACAAATGATATGAATCGACGATAACTAAGCAACTTTTTAAAGTAATTGGCACGATGTGCGTAGTACATTTTTTTACACCGCCGGCTGTCAATGTCAGATGTTCGAATTGGTTTCTATGAAAACTCTGCTTAAGATCTTCTTTCATATAGTTTCCTTAAGGCCACAGTAACGGGTATGAAATCATGTGAACTTAACAATTTTTTTTCGTATGAAAAAGTGATTCATTCATGAAATTAATTACACATCTATACAGTGTGAATATCAAGCTGTCAGAATTTTTTTTATGTACAAAATGGCCGACTACTCGAAACTTCTCGAAACAGCTTTTTTCCAAGAGGGGTGACAAATAGCTTCAACAATTTATACTCGATTTACTTCAAATTTAAAAGTTATGTACCTAATTGCATTTCGCAGAATAGTACGTATGGACTTTCTGATCAATCGCAAACTTTTCATTTTATGAGCAGTTTATGAGCAGTTATAACGAAATTTTTCACTGAAAATTCATTTCTTAAGTTCAAATACCAACAACTTTTGAATAAAACAATATTTTTTAAATTCCGTACGTACTTCTTTAGGTATTCTAATTTAGATGGGCGAGAATTTTTGTTGTTTGTTCTAGGTAAAAATTGTGGATGCTAAATGTCACGCCGCGGAGCGCCTAAAAATTCTAACAGCGTGATATTCATACTAAACAGATGTGTAATTAATTTTATGAGTGAATCACTTTTTCATACGAAAAAAAATTGTTAAATTCGCACACGATTTTATACCCGTTACTGTGGCCTAAGGCCTTAACATTTAAGGTTAAAAAGAATACTTTACTAGATAAAACAAATAACCAAGAGTATTTTTTTTCAAAAACCGATATTTTCAAAAAAGTTATCATTTGTAGAAATGGCATGCGAAAAATCAAAAGCAGATCATTGTTATCTCGAAAACTGTAGGACTTTTATTAAACTGAAATGCCAGCATATAGTAGTGCATGACATGACGTATCGACAGTTGCAGGATTGTTCATTTATAACAGAACACCCTGTATATTCAATATTGAACCATCAGGGTTTGATTAAGGATTACGAGCCTCGGCTGGCGAATGAAGAGCATTGCTGTCAACCTCAATGTCAACGAATTTGCCATATTTTGGCAACACTTGATACTAATTAATGGTCATAATAAATAATTTCGTGACATAAATAGAAATAGGCATAATTATATGATGACCCAACATTTTATTCCGAGTTGCATAAAACATTCGCTGACGCAGTTTTTAAAAATAATAATCATCGATAATATTATACTTCTTCAAGTTGGTAGCAACGCAAAAGTTTTTCTTATTTACGTAATAAAAATATACAAATGCACAAGTTTGCCTTTTAATTGTATATTTTAATATGAAAAATTAGCATCCCAAACAGAACGTAATAAAAATATACAAATGCACAATTTTGCCTTTTAATTGTATATTTTATGAAAAATTAGCAAACCCAAACAGAAAAATCGTTACGTCGTAGGCATTTTTGAGGTAGGTTGAAAAAAAAATTCAAAAAATTCATAAACCGTCATTTGACAACTGGACCGCTCCAACCCCCTCAAGACACTTATTGGGAGATCTGCAATTGAAATTTGCAGAAAAGGTTTGGCAACGTCGTTGAAGTTTGCATCGTTGGAATGCAACGGTTATTTTTCGTTATATCTTCATTTTTATCCTTACTCAAAGCCTTTGTTTGCACCTTGAGGTCGTACATCTGTAATAAAACTACGTTAAAAAGTTCGTACATTTTCGTAGCCCTAATAGGCTAAAAAAACTTTGTAAATGGAAAAGAGTCAATCTTCGTTGCCTTCCAACGATGCGAACCTCAAGATCATGATTCGGTGTCCTAATAATAAGGAAATAAAAATGTTAATATTAATTTTCGTTGCATGCCAATGATGCAAACTTGAATAAAAAAATATATCACAAGGTCACAATGGCTATACAATATCATACCATTCCGCTGTTTCCCTCTTTCGACACAAAATTACCAATATCATTTATTCCAATTAATTTATCGTTTTGTATCATTCATTCGAGCGAAACAACAAGATTGTTGGAATGAAATATTCAGTTCCCAGAATTTCAGCTAATTCGAGTGGACAACGCATTAATGTAATTGCGCCCCTTCTTGCCAATGCGATTTCCCTCTCATCGCTTTTAAACGACGACCTCAGTTATTTTTTTCCTGGCTTTGTCTGAATTCGCGTTTTTGTATCTACAATAACGGCTATCGAGAATGCACGTGTCTGGGCTTGACAGATTGCCGCAGCCGACCGGCTTAGGAAGGTTTGCGTAAACGAGTTTCTGCCTCTTTCTCTCTCTCTCGCTTCCCGCCTCTTTGAGTGTGTTTACATGGCCGAGTCGCGATAACGAGTCGTCTCCTATCGATTTTTTAACGTCACAACAC
This sequence comes from Ophion costatus, assembly GCA_951751655.1. Classification (NCBI taxonomy): domain Eukaryota; kingdom Metazoa; phylum Arthropoda; class Insecta; order Hymenoptera; family Ichneumonidae; genus Ophion; species Ophion costatus. The sequence continues at coordinate 28,648,074 of OX632363.1, forward strand.
GCAGGCGGCTCCCGAAGCCTCCGCGTTCATAAGCAAAACAGTTACATAAACCTGCGAACACGTGTGAGGTTTAATATTGAATGTATACCGAGTGTCCCAGGACTAAATGCGTTCCATGAAATAGAGGGTTGGGAGTGAAATTCTGAGTCGATTGATATAAGCAAGTGTGGGTCTCAGATCAACGCCTGAATTATTATTCATTTTTAAAGGCGGGCCAATCAGGTGCGCTCGATGAGTCGGCGCATCGGGCGCACCTGATTGTCCCGCCTTTAAAAATGAATAATAATTCAGGGGTTGATCTGAGACCCACACTTGCTTATATGAATCGACTCAGAATTTCACCCCCAACCTCCCCATCTCAGAGAACGCATTCAGTTCCGGGACACCCGGTATATCGTGTACGTGGCGGAAAAAGAACATCCGAGGTGATAATTTGTGTCTGATTGTGAAAAAAAATGGCGTTCGGTGCTCGAGACTCCGAGCAAAGATCTCTTCGCTCTTTTTATTGTTTTCGCCACCGCTCTCGTTTACGTAATTAGGCACACGGCAGACTTCTATCGCTCTACTCTTACGTCAGTATCGTTATATATCGGTGAGCAATACATTGTATGTCGTTGCGGTGGGGATGCTTCATTTTTTTTATCCTAATTTTTTTGGCAGAGGAACTGCAGCATTTTTTCATTATTTTTGTGACGTAGAAGTTTGCATCGTTGCTACGCAACGATATTTTTCTCTTCATTTTTCATTCCGTTATTATTGTTATTATTCAAAGCCTTTGTGCAAATTGAGCAAACTGTACCACCATATTTTTTCTACCTCCTCGTATGCCGTTGCAGACGTTTGAACATTCCTAAAGTTGACAATTGTTTAAATTGCAATGATTAATATTCCATTGCCAGGCTTGGGCTACCCTCGTTTATTTTCATCCCCCGAATGCCCTTTATCTTCGCGATCGGATTTTTCGTAAGATTTCTCCATTACGATTCCCTCACCCCTGCCCCCCCCCTTGGCTCACCCAGGCGTCCGCGCAATAACTTTGCTTTTCAATGAAGGCTACACAAAATTCCAATCACGTGAACCTTCCCAGAAATTTATTTTCGCGTGTCTCGTCCGAATTCACGTTTTTCTTCTCTCGAAGACCCTTACCGAGATAATCGCGTAAAATATTCTCCACAAAGATTGGTGCAGTGAGTCTCGTAGAATGAACTCTGTTTGAATTAAGAGGGGAGAGATAGCCTTAGGCGAGAAAAAAATGTGCTGACTTTCATGATTTTTCAAAAGGAAAGATTTCTTCCGCATCTTTGACACTTAGGTTATGTTTTATTATTACTTTTGGCTGTTACTTGGTATTTTTTATATAAATCTTCAAAAACGGTGGAGGCATGGCACGGTCTTCTAAACTGCATTTTCAAAACTGGCGTGATGTACGGCTAGAAAACTAATCGACCGATTGTGATGAAATTCGTGCTATACCTCCGCCATTTTTAAAGGTTGGCAAAAATAAGAAAATCCATGTAACAGCCAAAAGTAGTAATAAAACATACCCTAAGTCTGAAAAAAGGTAATGAAATCTTTCCTTTTAAAAAAATCACGAAAATCAGCAATTTCTTTCTCGCCTAAAGGTATCTCCCCCTTAACGCGCGAACGAAGGCGAGGGTATAAGAGCTCGAGGCGAATCAACGAAACCGGGCCTTGAAATATACGGAGAATTAGTCCCGAGAATTGCGTAAATATTTTCTCGAACAGGTTTGACGCCCATTACTTCGAATCATGCAACCGCAGAGAACCAATTAGACTAAAAATAATGAATATGAATATATTCTTTTCTCCGGTACTGAATTGCAATCTGTTTTGCGACAATAATTTATTGGTCCGTGTTGGTATAGGTCAGGGATATTGCGAGTTTGTCCAATGACTCCTCTACTTTTATTTGTTATTAACATTATACTTTTGTATGATGTTGAAGCTTGCATCGTTGGAGTGCAATGAAAGATGACGTTGAAGTTTGCATCGTTGAAACGCAACGATTTTTTCTTCGTTCATTTTTCATTTAATTATTATTATGCTCATCCAGAGCCTTCTGTTTGCAAATTGAGGTCGTAAAGCTTCAACAAGAATACGTAAAACCGTTTGGGTTTTTCATAGCCAAAAAATAAATTCGATTGATTGAAAAGAATTGATTTTCGTTGCAGTCCATCGATGTAAACTTCAACACCATAGTGAAAGTCCATTTTTTCGCCGATTTAGGTCACGAAAATCACTGAAACGGTTTTTTTTACCTTCGTTGGAGATCGACGAGCTTAATAGATAAATTTTTATTATTCATTATGACAAAAATGGAGAAATTTTAGAAATAAATAAAAAGTTTCGTTCCGGGTCAAAGTTTAACGCCATACATTTGTCCATTTGCATTGTTGGAATGAAACGGAAGTTCATTTTTATAGTATCTTTTTTTTATCATCGATTTTTTTTCAGTGATCGAGGTTGTAGATCTCTACCAAAGATAGGAAGAATCATTTGAAGAATCTCCGTGCCCTAAGTCGGCGAAAGAAAATGTGAACAATTAAAGAAAAGTTATTTTTTATTGCATTCCAATTATGCAAATTTCAATATCATTGAAGAAAGGTGATTTTCGAGACCTTCGACTCGGAGCCCCCCTGTAGTTCTCTGTCTCCATATTCACCATACCGTAAACCTCAATGTCTTTAAAATCACCAGTAGATAGATGTGAGCATATTCATATGAAAGTGACTTCACGGAGAGCCGTGTCCCCAAAATCAAGAAGATGAAATTTGCATCGCGGGTCTGACGACTTTTTTTCATTTATCTTTTCTTCATTTTCATCATTACTCAAGCCTTTCTTGCGAATTTGGGGCGCAAATGTCTCATAAGAATGCGCAAAATCTATTATGCCATTTTCCCAAAATGAGGAAAATTACATCTGCCACGAAAAGTTTTTGACATGAGACAAAAAAAATTGTTGCGTTCCAACGATGCAAAGTTCATCTAAAATCATCTTCACGAAAAATCAAGGGTCGTCCTTAAAGCAGTCAGTAATGCTGATATTCAACATTATATTAAATACAACAGATTCGACATTTTCCTACTATTATTATTTTATTTTTTATTTGATTATTTTACTATTATTATTTGTTTATCTCTATATTTTCATTTGTTGTTATTATCATTCGTTTTATTGTTATTGTGTATCGCCCAATGACGCACGATTTCCGTACACGTACAGTTGCATTTTTTATAAAGGATACGAGAATTCGTGTTGATGGTACATACGTGTAGGAACTCTTGCACGTACAATAATCGATCTTCGAATACCGACATACACACACGTATATAGAACTGCGGATGTTTACAAGCTCGGATCTTCCATCATTCAGCCGTGTAAATGCATATATTCATACATGTACACATGTATGTGCACTAGTGTAGGCACGATAGCGTCTATAAGCGCCATTAATTAGCAAACATGACGTAGCAATTTGTTCGAAGACGGGGAAGCTGTATACGTGTATATGTAGAAAATACAAATCGTATGTATTCTGTGTAGAAGAGACGATGATATCGATTACTTCCGCAGCACGAAAGCGACGGCACGCGTTGCACGAGTCCGTCAAATTGACGTCAACTAAACGTCAATTGAACGCTTGCGCACTCTTTCGAAAAGCCTCTCGTTAATTTAACGATTGTGTTTGTAAAGCGGGGAGGCGTGTCGTTTGTTTTTGACAGTCGTGAAAACAGGGGTAGGGCTGTGGTAAAAAAATTGAGCATTAACAAGTAATCAGCGAGGGGTTGCTTTTTGTGACGTTGACGTTTGCATCGTTGGAAAGCAACGAAAATAAATTCTTTTCAATTGCTACATTCTTTTATCCCTGAAGGTTGTGAAAATCACTAAAACGTATTCACGTATTCTCATTAGATTCGTGACTTTAATAAGCAAGATAACGGCTTTGTATAATAATAATAATAATAACGAAATGAAAAATGAAGAAAAAATGGGGTTGAAGTTTGTTGGAATGCAACGAAAATTAAGGGACCATTCTAGTGTAAAAATTTTGAAAATGGTTTTTTTTTGCATTATCCAAAAATATGGACTTTCATAAACATGCTGTTAAATTTTGGTCGCAAAATTCGAATTATTCTGGTCGCTACTAATTTTACAAAATTAACTTAAATTTAAAAAATCCTTGATATACACTATAGCTATAGTTATAAAGAATATGTGGTTAAAATTTCATAAGGATCGGTCCAGTAGTTTCGAAGATTTTATTAACAAGCCGTCGAAAAACGTCGTGTCGAGAAAAAAGCGTTTAAAGTTTGTTTGGATTACATAAATACATAAAAGTTTTTTATGTAGTTCGGAAGTGTATTTATTAAGTGTAACAACTTTCATGTCTATATCTATAATATAATCCTATCAAAAAAATTCATGAAAATAACATTTTTTAGCGTTGAAGTGAGAAGACCCCTTAAGTTGTTCATTTCACGGTCTACAATAAAAATCTACGAAAAGAAGACCTTCCATAATAATAAAAACATAAAATGTAAAAAAAAACTTTGTTTGCGTTTAAAAAATGCAAACTTCAACACCGTGAACAAGAAAATCGTTGCATTCCAACGATGCAAGCTTCAACGTCATGCTTTTTTGGGGTTCGTTTTTAAGCGAAATGTACCAGACGAATATTCACTATTCAGAATGATGCGAGCAAATACATCTTTGGTTATATTTTTTCATCAATTGGAATCGCAGAGAGAGAGAGAGAGAGAGAGAGATTGATTGATTGATTGATATAGTTTATTATGCCCCAGGTTACTTTCGGGCAAAGTATAGAAAGCATACAAGATATTTTTACAATAATTAATGTAAACAAAAAATAAAAATGAGAGAACAAAATAAAAATAACGCAAATCTATGATACCATAGAATGATAATAAAAATTAAAGAAAAATACAGCTCTGATATGATAGAATGATACAATGGAATAAAAACTCAGATACAATAGAATAACCATATATCATAACTAGACTAACTAATGCTAGTTGGTACTACTGTAGTTAACAAGATATAAAGTGTAAAAGTATAAAATGAGGAAACATAATATTAAACTATAATGCTAATTTAAATTCAAATAAAATAGAGAGAAATAGTAATAAAATAAATAAAATAAAATAAAATAAAAGAAATTTAAATAAAATAGAGAAAAAAGAGGGAGAGAGAGAGAGAGAGAGAGAGAATTCCACCTTTACTTTACCATATAAAGCGCGCACAATCGAAAAATCGTCCAGCTAAAAAAACCATGGCATTGGCTCCAAAAACGATGAAAAATATCGAAAACGCCCATTTGTCCTCAGAGCGTGCAAACGATCGACGCGAGAATGATCTTGATGACGAGCAACCACTTTTTGGGCATATCGACGTACGCAGAGTCCCGGTCAAGATAGACAGTGAAAGAGAGAGAGAGAGATATATATATATATAAAGGGAGAGACGCGCCACGACCGACGAAGATTTGCGACTGAAACAGTTCGGCCACGAACCTACGAGCTTTCCTCCCTCGACTGGCCACTGGTGAAAAAGGAGCATCGACAGAGAAGAAGAAGAAAAAAACAAATTCCTCGATGCAGCCGGGATGTATGTGCCCAACCGGATACGTATGGATTGAGCAAGGAAGAAGGGAGAAAAAATGAACGAAAATTTGCATAAAAGTTCGACGATCGGTCGAGGCTGAAAGGCGGCAGAGCCCTCAACGGCGCTCTATAATTTTCGCGTGAGAATGAAGCTGCCGTTTGAATATAATCGATGATAATTAGTTGCGAGGCAATCAATTGGGAACGCGCGAATACGAGGCGGTTTCGCGATCGTCAGACCGCTCCGTTGACATATCATTCGCGAGTACGGGAGTGCTATGTATGGGTAAAAGTGATTTCGAAGACACACAGTAGAGCGTCGATTGTCCGAATCAATTGGGACCGGGCGCCTTTCGGATAATCGAAAATTCGGATAACCGAACAGCGATACTCCGTGGGCGAAAAGAAAAGTTGTTTCTTTCAATATGATAAAATATATTTAAAAATACAATGAAAGTTAATGTGTTAATAATACAAGTACGTTTTTGGTGAATTGCAAATAACGATTGTATCATTTAATGATATAGAACGAAATGAAATATGTATTTTTAAATAATCACCATTCGTACATATTTGAGTTCTTATTTATTTATTTTCGAAAAAGTCGATGATTTTAATTGTTCGAATAACTGAGCATTCGGATGAACAATATTGTTGTTTAAATAATTGGTATTTTGGATAACCCAAATAGCCGTTCGGATAATTGACGTTTCGGATAAACCAATTCGCCGTTCGGATAATTGACGTTTCGGATAACTGACGTTCGAATAATCGACGCTCTACTGTATTTCAAGGCCCTTACAGTAGCCTACTGCCCGTATGCTCAACATCAAGTTAATTCTAATGGCTTCGAAATCACCTTTCCATGAATGGAGGCATCGGTACAGTGAGGCCACCTCCGAAAGCGCCCTGTCCCCAAAATCAACGGTTTCTGAAAAATGTTGAGGTCTTAGTAGGATATAACTGGTTTGACGTACCTTTTATCCGACTATAAATTCAAACAGGCGCACACGCAAGCATGCACGCATCCTTGCACACGCGCGTACATGGCACTCCAGCGTGGTTTTTTTTTCGAGAAGAATACAGGTTGATCGCGGGTTGAATCTCAAGGGGGATGGAAGACTTTTACGGCTTGTTCGTTCCTGCTTTTTGCCAGTCTGCATATATTGACCAACGTGCTCCGCAGCAGGGACGAACGGACGATAAAAGTTGTTAACCTCAGTTAAAAGTTTATGGGCGGTCTACCTTTAACTCTTGTCGGATGGAAATATTTCGTGAATTATTTTCATTGCATTCACTTCCGTACTGGCTCGAATAAAGGCCTGATATTTTTCAAGTGAACTCTCTGTGTCACGGGAGTGGAACAAAATAATTCTTTACGACGCTGAAGCTTGCATTGTTGCAATGCAACGAAAAAACTCGTTTTTTTATTCCTTTATCGTCTTTATCGTCCAAAATCGTCTGTTGCAAATTTCAGCTGTCGATTTCTAATGTAAAGGTTCTCAAAAACGTTCGAATTATTTTCGTAGCCCAAATATACCAAAAACAAAATCCAGCTCCGAAACGTTCGTTCCAACGATACTCAATATCATAGAGATTTGCGATCTCAGTCGGCAAAGGAAGTTGTGGAAAATAATAAAAATCAAGAAATTGCAAATAAAATCGTTGCACTCCAACGATACAAACGTCAATGCGATAATTTTTCGAGCATCGCAACGAGTAATGTATTATTTAAATTTGTATTATTTATTGTATTATTTGAATTGTATTATTTAAATTTAATTTTATTATTTAAATTAAATTTAAGTTATATATTGTTAAATTATAAATTAAAAGTATTATTTAAATTGAATTTAAATTTGTTATATAAAACATTATATTTAATAGTATTTATTCCAGGTATACCCCTTAGGGGTTTTTACACAGAGGTACATTTGATGTCCTGAAACCATTATATGTATATAACAATATAAGTGAGCTTCATATCGTTTTTTTGTATTCTTTTTTTTTTGTGTCTGAAACAAAGTAGAATTGTTTTGTTTTTTTTTTACCAGTGACTGCATGTTTGCAAGATGGGGACATTGTATTATTTTTATTTAATTGTGTCATTGCTCTGGCAACTTTTTTGGCCCAGCTCCTCTTGTAGACAACGCATAAGAAATTTCGTAATCATAATTCGTCGAATTTGGTGGGATATAATTCTAAATTGAAGTGGCGGTTTTTAAAATGTAACGAAGATAGTGAAATTGTTGATCACCGGTTATACGATAAATGCGGGTTCTAACATTAAGCGAAGTATGTTTCATGACTTTGTTAATCGTCTCAAACGGGACCCATGGCCCTTGCATCTCGTATGCCCAAGATCTTAATTGTTCATTTAAATACAATTGTGAATTGTCTGAGAAACTATAAGAGCGAGACTATGATTGCTCAAAACAATCTCCAGTTGCACTGCAATCGTAAATATCGTCTCCATACATGAAAAATCAGGGCATGGCGAAATGGACCAAAAGTGTTTCTTTTCTTCGGACGAAGAAGTATCATGTGAGCTTGGCGGTGTTTAGAAAGCGAGAAGGAGCTCGGATACGTTTTTTTTTCTCAGACGTATCTCGACACCGTCATGATGAAGTTTGATGAGGTTGAAGTTTGCATCGTTGCAACGCAACGAAAATTCTTTTCAATTTCTTATTTCCATTATTATCCAAAATCATATTTTGCAAATTTTTACCGCGCTAAATAAAAATCCTAAATATGTTTGCGTGATTTTCGTAGCTCGAATCTGCGCAAGGTAATTTGGGAAATTAAAATAAAATCATTTTCGTTGCATTCCAACGATGCAAACTTCAATGTCATGAAGTTTGCATCCTTGGCATGTACTGAAAATGATTTTTTTTCTTTCGACTACCCAGAATGTGGTAGATTTAGGCTGCCAAAATCACACAAGCGTTTTTAGGATCCATAATAGAAATTTTAATGTAAAAAAAAATCACGAACGTAAATCGATCAAGCGTTAAGATTTTTGGTTAACCCTGAAAAAAGGGTGCATACAAAAGCCAACTTTTGCCAGTAGATTTGGAACTTTCATTTCTTTGTTCACGCGACGTATGCGCTAGGGTCAACGCGCTACCTCGAGAGGGCAACGCCTCGGCAATGTGAGAATCTTTGTTATCCTACAGTGTACGCCACCGATGAGGCGAGCTCCACCGAGCCGATGAATGAGCGATCGGTAAATTGTAATACGCAAGATTTGCATGGCCTCGGGCTGGGCCTTTGAATTACGCGGCGAGCAGAACTGGTCCCAACCCGAGAAAAAAAAGCAAGTGCAAACGTTATCAAACAACTTTTTTTTAAATGATTCCAAATGCATTTTTCCATTCGACTCGGCCCACGCTATCCTGTGAAGTGTCGGAGTATATGCTCTCTCGATTATTCGGACGATTTTGAACATTTTGAGAAAATTTTGAAGACGATTTTTACACGACTTCAAACAGATGTTTCAATCGATGTTGAGTCATTTTTCGATACTATTTCGACGAGTAAAAATTTGGTTTTTCAATGCGCGGTTGAAGTTTGCATCGTTGGAATGCAACGAAAATTTATATTTCTGAGTTACTTAAGTTTCTTTTGACAGACTTTGACGAGCAAAAGCCTTTGACCTTTTCTGAAGATATTTATTTAGCAATCTACGATATAAATGTGAAAAAAGATCTTATGTAATAATAAAAACATGGATAATGAAATGTAAAAAAGAACTTTCGTAGCGTTACAACGATGCAAAGTTCAACACCAATTTTTTAAAGTACTTATAAGTATTTTTAATTATTTCCAGGACTAATTTTTTCAAATGAACTTGAAGTTTTTGAAATGCAACGACTTTTTTGTCCATTTTTTATTCATTGATTTTTATGCTTATACAAAGCCTTCTGCTTCACAAATTGAGGTAGTAAATCTTTCACAAACATAGGTAAAAACGTTTGAGTGATATGGACAGCCAAAAAAAATCGCCCGATAAACAAGAATTGATTTTCGTTGCGTTCCAACTATGCAAACTCCAATATCATTTTATTAAGCCCATTTTTTAAAACGCTTTTACGAATATTTTTCGACGAATATGAGGCAATTTCCTACATTTTTGGTGAATAAATTTCGAGTCAATATTTTGACAATTTTTAAAATGATTAACATTTTTTTGAATTCTTAATAAACTGGAAATTATGAAAAAATCGTCTTCATTTTTTTCAATACGTTTCTAACTTAAATAGATTATAAAAAAAAAATCGTACGTCAAAATTCGGAATTTGGAAATAATAGAATTGAAGAATTCAAATTGTACTACTTCCAAACGTCGAATTTTTAATCACGTAACTTAATCTTTCTCGTTCTGTGTCGTCGTTGATATTTATGCTATCAGAAAACATCTCATAATTTGTTTTTAACCTCGATAAAAATTCGACGCGGTATTAAAATTTGACAAACCCTGTTTCCGTGATACTTTAGTAAAACGTGTCATTAGCGGACAGCGAAACAGCTGCAAACTTGCATTTACCAACTGCACCACTTTCGAGGGAATACATCAACGCAAAATATCCTCTGGGTACGTAACCTCGCGTTTCTCTGCTTCGTTTTTTTTTTATTTCAAGCTTTAAACCCAACTCTTACGAAATGTACGAATCACGGATTTAAAAATACCCGAGTCGAAGATAATCGAGAGCTAGTCGTTCGAGGGAGAGTTCGCGCGTTCTGCGAAATAACAAATAAAACGTGTTCAGCTTGTGTGGCTTTGACCTCGTTTCGCTCGTATACAAACTCGCTCTCGATAAGTTGCCCAAACTTCATTTTCGCTTTATACCAAGGCCAAAAAGCCTATACGCAGCGATCGTAAATGCTAACTAAAATCGGTTCCCTCACATTAAAAATAACATCAATGATCACAATAATGATGATAATAATCATGAGAATTATAATAACACGAAAAAATATATTGGAACAAATTTAAATTCACCAGCCGTCATCTTGACGTGGTGTTGCAGATGAGGTTGAAGTTTGCATCGTCTAAATGCAACGAAAAATAATATTTCTGAGTTCCTTCAATTTCGTTTAACAGATTTTGCTTACCAAAAGTAGGCCATTTTTGACCATTTTTTGAGATATTTATTTCGCAATCTACAATATATAAAAAAAAATATATAAAAAAATACCTATTATCATGAAAACATGGAAAATAAAATGTAAAAAACTTCGACACCATTGTTACAGATTTACAGATGCAGAATTAATATATCGTACGACGAAAGAAGGAGCCTCAGCTGATCAAATCGACCGCCGAGATATTCAAATGTTTTCTTATTGCTCATTTTGTTATGCATATTCGATTTTTTTTAAACTGCACATAAAACTCGTCTTGAATAACATTTACATTTTTTTACGATCTTGAAGTTTGCATCGTTGGAACGCGACGAAAATTCGTCAAATTTCTTTTTGGCCGATTTAGGCTGTGAAAATCATTGAAACGATTTTACGTATTTTAATTACGGATTTACGACCTCAAGTTTCAAACAAACAAGCTTTTAAATAATACTAAAATTGAAGAATTTGTAAAAAAAGCTTGTAAAACAAGTTGTGCAAATAAAACTCGATTGTTATTATTATTACTTAAAATGAAGAAATAAGAAAAGAAAAAAGATCGTTGCATTGCGATGATCCAAACGTCAATGTTATTTTTCTTTTTCAATTATTTTTTTTTATAATAAAACGAATTTGCATATTTATATCACAAAAAAGGCCGAAAAAGAAATATTGTCGAATTGCCAAAGAGGAAGATTTTCGATTGCCCAAGGCTGCAATTTATTCCACTGCCCGAAAACGGGCAATGAAAAAAATTATTTTCTCGATTTTTTAATTCAGTCGTTGATTCATCCCGGCCCTATTACCGAATCACTAAAAGTGACTTCTAAAAAAAAGATAAACTACGCTTCATTTTCTTTCGCCATATCTCTCTAGCTCGTCGACCGCGTGGCTTTACTGACCACGCTACGAGCCTACGATACACATACTCCCCGATTCTAAATATAAACTGGCTCATCTTCGCGTGGACGAGGCTATTTTCCACTCGCGCTGCAGACGGAGCGCCGACGAATCGCAAATTTCCCACTTTTTCATTCAATCCCAATGAGTGACACAACATTCGAGCAATGTTTTCAATCAAGTACACAGGTCAGAATGACTTTCGAAGAAGAACAAAAAGTAAACTCACTGCAGTCCGGACAATCGAGATTTTGTAAAATACGCTCTTGCTTTTATTTAGAGGATTCGTTGAGGATTTTATAATTATTTTTCCAATTTTTCGTGTAAAAAAAATAATTAACGAATGAACGAGAAATAGATTAGGAAATAAAAACGATTTAAAATGAAAATGAGAATCGAAGGTATGATACATTTTTTTATCAGGAATAGTGATAAAAAATTACTATTATAGAATATTTGGAGAATATTACCATCGAATATTTTTAAATATCGTTATCAAAATGTTTATAGAATATTATCATTGTTGAATGACGTTGGAGTTTGCATCGTTGCAATTCAATGATTTCTGTTTCCTTTTTTATTTCATGACGTTAAAGTTTGCTTCAGTGGAATGCAACGAAAATTATTTTTTGTTAATTTAAAAAATTGCCTGGAGCAGATTTAAGCTACCAAAATTACGAAAAAATATTTTTTTATTCTTATTTAGCGATCTGCAACAAATTGGCAAACAATTATTTTGGATAGTAGGCAAAATAAGAAATTAAAATATTTTGGATAGTAATAAAAATCAGAAATTAAAAAAAATCTTTGCAAACTTCAACACCATTTTATTTCTTCATTGTTCCCTAATCGACAGCGTTTTTTTCCCTGTAAATCGCGGTCGTTGATTTCGAAATTTCGGTTCGAAATGTTTTTGAACAATAAGAAAGAATTAGTTTTCATTGCATTTCAACGATGAAAACTTCGCCCCCGTATTATTGTCTACGCATTTATTTTTCCTCTCTTATCCATTTTTCGCGTGAAAAAGATAAATGGAAAGAAATTGGTGTGAATGAAAAATGGGAAGAGAATATACGAATAAAAAACGAACTGGTTATCTTCTTTGCGTCTCATTTTTTTGACGAAACTCCCGTTGCAACCGCGAGGCAAACCGGTGCGCTCCGTGGACGAGAAAAGGAAAAAAGGAAGGTGAAGAGAACGACCGGAATAGCGTTGTATTTTTGGGACACCCCGTAAGTTCGCGGTGCCATCAAACCGGAAAAGGCTCGTGCGGTTCATGCTCTGTGAGCCATTGTCTCACATCAGTCGTTTTTCGTTCAATATAATTTAAAAATTGATGATTCTTTTTTTTTTTTAATTATTACAGAGACTATTTACTTAATTAACCGTTGCCATTCACACCTCGAAAAAATTACGTAAAAGTCATTGTGGACGTACTTGAAGTTTGCATCGTTGGAATGCAACGAAATTTATTTTTCTATTTTCACTTTCGCATTTTTATTACCTCTTAGGTTTTGTTTTGTAGAATTTATTATCCAAGAATTTAAATGTGAAAAAAAAAATTCGTAAAATAGCAAAAATGAGGGAATAAAAATACGAAAACGGATTTTCGTTGCATTCCAACGATGCAAACTTCAAGACCATCATTGTGGGTGAAATTCACCTCAATCATTTTGCAATGTGATAAATGATTGGAAAATTAAAAAAAAAATACTGCCATGTACTTTTAACTCTGATCTACACGACCATATCGATTATTGTCAAAAAGTATGATTTTAAATATGCAAAAAATATGTCCCATTTTCCCGAATTTTCTGGAAGGTATTCCAGGTCAAAAAACGGCTGGGGTATATTTCACCCGGTGTGACCATTAAGGGTTAAAATAATAAAATTATTTTTTTCCTCGCATCAAATTCTCCGAGATATTTGGTACTTTGAAAAAATGGTCTCTTCCGAAAACGTCCGCAGTACACTAATCTACGATGTTGAAGTTTGCATCGTTGGAATTCAACGAAAATTCTGTTTATATTCTCATTTTCATTATTATCCAAAATCATAATGCGCAGATCTTGTCGTAGATGGCTAAATGAGAATGCTAAAAAATATCTGCGTCTTTTTCATAGATCAAATCTGCCAAAGAAAAATTTGCGAAATAAAAAAAAAATATTTTCGTTGCATTCTAGCGACACAAATGTCAATGTCATGAAGTTTGCATCGTTGAAACGCTACGAAATGTTCTTTATGTTACCTTTCGGGCGCGAAATATTTTGCTGCCAAATTGGGTTGTAGAAAGAATCCTTAAAAAACGTTTCAGTCATTCTCCTAGCCCAAAACTGCCAAAAACTTTGGATGACAAAAAGTAAACGATTAAAAAAATATGAATTCTTGTATGGTGTTGGAACTTAAAAAAGAACTTTCTTACATTTTACTTTCCATATTTTTATTATTACAGATCTTTTTTTAATATTTGAACCATAGATTGCTGATAAAAATATCTTTAAAAATGGTCACAGAATTTTTATACCCGAAAGCTGTCAAAAGAAATGAAACAAATTCAGAAATATAAATTTTATTATAAATAAATAAATTCAGAAATATAAATATAAATTAAACATCGTGAAAATTCTCTTTATTATTTAATATCTTCATTTTTATTATCGTCCAAAATCTTGTGATGCAAATGTGCACTGGAGATCTGTGATAAGATCCTGAAAATCGTGTGGGCGATTTTCTCGACACATATCTATCAAAAAAAAAGTTAGCCTATGAAATTTTCGTCGTGTTCCAGCGATGCAAACTTCAGTATCATAATAATCCCTGTGTAATATTCTCCGCTGCCTCTTGGAGCGAGGACAAAAAATGTTCGATAAAAAAAGCTCGACTTCTCGCTTCCGTCATTTTTCCAACGCCCCTCCAAGTAGGCAGAGAAGAGCAACAGCCCGTCAGACTTGCGTCACCCTGTAGAGAGACACGTGCATTGCGAAATAAAAAATATGTGTATCGCGGAACGCAGACGCCTTTTGTTCTTATCGATATTTTTTATCGAGACGACGAAGTCACCGTTTCCTCGTTCGCCGTCTATACATGCCGTTTCTTTTTTCGACCATTTTTTCGAAGCAATGTATTCGCAAAAATACTGCAGCGACAAAAAAGTAGAAATTAACGAAGCCATAAAAATAAACAATCGGAATTTTAATAATCAGAAATTATTATTATAAACTCCCTCAAATTACGATAAGAAATTCCTTTTTCATTTCGTCTCGTTTTTTGCCCTCCTTTTTCGTGCCCTTTATTGGCAACTGATTTTAAATTAACAAAAAAAATCATCGAATTTAAATAAACCTCAATTTGATAACGGAGAATCGTAAATTTTAAAAGCGTAAATTTGGCTCGTGGATTTTCCCGTCCCCCAGGTATTTCCCCATCAAGTAAAATATAATGAGACGATAAATTACACTAAATCACGACGCTCTCGGGATCGCACGATCCATTGATGCAATCGAAAAACAAGCGAAAAAACATGATAAAAAAAAGAAACTAGTGCGAAGGAAGCTTCTACTTCCAGCTCTTTATCGCAATAATCGAATAAACGGCAATTAGTGTTTCTGTCTCGTTGCGTCGAGTCCATAAATAAATAATACAAACGCACGCGCGGACGCGCGCGTACGCACAGAGGCAAATATAGCAGCGACCGAGTGCGAACATGCTCGACGAGTCCTTGTCGAAAAAAAAAAAAGAAAAAAGAAATAAAACACGACCGTCTAACGACTCTGGCGCGAACACTTCCACAATCGAAACCAGTATTCCACATATTGGATCGCAGTCAATTACAGTAAACGCCCACGATTATCGAGCGCCTATTGTTTTTCCTCGTCTTTTTTATTTATTTATTTTTTAACGAGAAAACAGGGTTCATTGGTAGTGTAAATAACGTCGATGGAAATTCTCATTAAATTATTATTGTTGTAATTATAGATACCAATCACAATTAGCTGGACGATGATAATAATAGTAGAGACAATAATTTAAAAAAATAACAACAATAGTAATGGCAATGATAATGATGTTAACAATAATGTGTAACGAAGTTATTTTTTATTGTGATATTTAATTAAATGAGAGATGTCAGATGACACTAAAAGTAGTAATTATTCCTTTTATTATTGTTATTATATCGATCATAGTATTAGAGTCAATAGTAAAAGAGCTGTAGAAATAATAATGCGTAAAAAACGAATATTAATAAGGATGGAAAGAATATATTTTAGGTGGCGAAAAAATGATTTTAGTGTTTTCGAGGTACCAATAATTGCGATTTTTTTGGGCATTTATAATCACGGTTTTGGCTCGCTCGATAATTCAATATGATAAATCTGACGTTGAAGTTTGTATCGTTGGAACGCAACGAAAACGAATTCTTTTTAGTAACCCAATTTTTTTTACCGATTTAGACTGTGAAAATCGATCAAATCAATCGATCAATTTGAGAATAAGTCTTTGGGTGATGATCAAAATGAAGAAATAAAACGTAAAGCACAGACACATTCTGAATAAGCTCTTCATAAAGTTACCTTGACATTTGAGGTTAAAAAGTACACTTCTCTAGATAAAAAAAATAACCAAGAGTATTTTTTTAACCGGGTCAAAAGAGTTATCATTTGTAGAAATGGCATGCGAAAAACCAGAAGATGATTTTTATCTCGAAAACCGTGGGAATTTTAGTAAACTGAAATTCCAGTATATAGTAGGACATGACTTTAACCTCATTGATAAATATTCTTCTGGTTCATTCAGTTTTTTTTCGTCAATTTATTGCGTGACTATTGTTACCCCCATTTTTGTTCGTCGCATGCATTTTCGTCGATTATATCCCCCCACAGACCTGGAAATAAAATTACTTTTATTCTTCGACATAATCGCTAACGTGAATGTTTGAGCTGCGATTTTTTAAGACTCGATTCTCCTAGTTGAAACAGTTCAATTTTTTTGACAGTCGATAAAATACGATGTTTTCCGATTTAAAAAAGTGGTTGCTTCCAATAATCGAAAACGTTGGGATTCCTAATGAGGTCGCAGTTTGCATCGTTGGCATGCAACGAAAATGAATATTTCTGAATCCCTTTAATTTCCTTTAGCATAATCCTTTGGCATAGCCTTCAAAAATCCTTCAACCATTTTTTAAGCTATTTATTCACCGATCTACAATATAAATCTACGAAAAAGATTTTCAATAACAACAAGTACGTGAAAAATAAAATATTTTTTTAAACTTTCGTCGCGTTCCTACGATGCAAATTTCAGCAGCATGGATTCCTATCCGATATTGTGTCTGCATCACAATAACGAAGAAATAACAATAGAAAAATTAAACAAACGAGAGGTACGGACATCTGTAATGACGAATTTGGACGATGTTGAGGTATTCGCATCGTTGGAATGCAATGGAAATTAATTTTTTGACGTCTCATTTTTTTTGCCCAATAAGGGTACAAAAATGAATCACAACTTTTTTTCAAGCATCTTTATCGGAGATGCTGTATACGTTAAAAAAATGTTAAGGATTTCGCTAAAAATAAAATAACGAGAAAAAAAATGTTCGATGCATGCCAAGGATATAAACTTCAGCACCATGAATTTTCTCCATTCACGCCGCCGGCAACCTTTTCTTCCAGTCACCTCAAACCACTCGAGAACAAGCAGAAGAACGAGAAGAATACGAATAGTCGAATAAAAAAAAACAAGGAGCCTTCTGCCATTGTTCACCGACTTTTTCTCGGCTGCTTCATTTTGACATTGGTCAGCTATGCTTACAAAGGCTGTGTCGTACAGTGTACCGAAATGTATACAAAGTTGCACAAATAAATATAAAAATAAACAACACCATTAAACAATTCCGACACGTTAAGGAGGTACGATCATTGCTACGAATCCAACTTTCGGATTTGAATTTGTTGTATGATTTTGACGAATACTTTTTGCACCCATTGCCAAAATTTGCGCTATTTTGGCCGTTTAGTTTTTTCGCAATAAAACTGCAGAGACGAACACTTTGAGTTAACGAAGCACGTCGTCTTAAGGGGTTACTCCCAACTGCGATTTTGAAAAAAAAAACGATTTTTTTATTGCATTTTTCTGAAGTATAAGTATCTGAGAATATGTCCTGAAAATTTCAAGTCGATCCGAACAAGATTGACTGACATATGAGCGTTGAAAGAGAAGAATCCGTGAATTGAAGAACTGAAATTGAAACTTTAAACGCGTTTTTCTCAAAATGTCATTTCTGAAGTCGGTGACCAAGATTACTCGAACACTAATGAACCGATCTTCATGAAATTTTGCAGGCTTATTTAATACATAAAAATGTAGTCTTTAATCGTTCGATTTTTTTTTTTCGAAAAAAAATGGCCGTTTTATAGCCAAAAAACGGCCGTTTTTTTCGTTAAAATCGAACCATTAACTTTGACTGTCCGCCATTTTGTGAAAAATGAATATTTTTTAAAATCCTTCGATTAAACTCTAGTTTATACTTATATTTGACTAAATCCATCCGCATTTTTTTTTCAGATGATCCACTTCGCCGCAATGTTGGTCACCGCAAACCGTGTATATAAAAACATTATTTCATTGACGGCCATTTGCCACTAAACAATGTAATATTTTTCAATAAAAAAATTACTGAAAGTTCTTCAAAATGTGTTCTTTAAGATGGTATATTGACCGATTGAAAAAGTTTTGTAGTTTTCTTTAAAAAAATTCATGAAAAAGGCCTTTTTTTGCGCTACAAGTGGGGTAACGCGTTAAGGAGACGGCAAACCGGAAGTGCGGTGCTCGTGGTTTTTCTGCTCACGTATCGGTTGGAAAACTTAAATTCGATAGATTAGTTAAAGCACTACGTTACAAGTTTCAATTTCCGGTTGAAAATGGTCAGAACGACGAAATTGCACCCGCAGACTTAGCAACGTCGCGAGTAACAGCTGATGCGTTTGGCGAACAGAACCCAGCTTTGTATTGAAATTAATTTCAATAGAAGCCGCCACAAAATCATGCAAACAACAATTTATGGAGTTTTATCATTTATCGCGTATCAATAATATGTATAATTATATTCCGCCTATCGTGTTAATTCCGCTTTGGTAATTCAAGCCTATTTTAATAGGCTTGCATTTTATTACGTTAATATTGTTACGAAGTAATAATTATTACTGATTTATTACTAAATTATTACTAATTTATTTATTACTAATTTATTACTAAATTACTAAATTATTAGATATTATTACTGAATTTTATTACGTTAATATTATTACGAAGATTACTACCGCGTCGTTGACAATCTAATTTTTCAGTTTGTATTTGTTCACGTGCAATAAATTCATCATTTACCACAACATTTGGCACACTATAATCGATAATACGAATAATCAACATAAGTGAACATCGATCAAGGCAGCTGTGGGTAAAATAAATTTAGACTCTTTTTTGACCCCGTGAAAGTGATCGTACCTCCTTAAATTGTCTCACAAAGTAAAGTAACGAAGGAGGCAACAAAGACGTCCGAATTCATTGAAACAAAAACTTACTTTTAGACGCTTGAGTCTTCCATCCCTCGCAGCGTCGTACACCGCGCTTTTAAAATCCATTTTTTTTCATAATACGCTGTACCCAGGCCTCGCGCCGTTGAGTCGAATTTTAATTTTTGTCGCGTCCGAACGGCGTCTCTTCTGTCTCTTGTTCTCCCCGACGCTTCAAAAATATTCCTTTGTCCCCTCGGCGATCGTTTCAGGACCCTTTTTTACCGCACTCTTTCACCCACGCGAATCTTGAGAGTGGGTAGAAATTTTCAAATATATATTCGCGTCTATTTGTAATTGTGTAAGTGGGTGTGCGCTCGGTAAAATGAAAGAACACGGACGCACACAAATTCATTTGTTTTTCTCGCAAAGTTGTAAATTTTCTGTAAAAAGTGGAGACTTTTCGTCAATTAAATAGCCTCCGTCATTTTCGGTAAACCCAAAAATAAATTATATGGAAGTTTGCATCATTGGAACGCAACGATAGTTCTTTTTATTGTTTTTTTTTAATTTCAATTTATAACTTTTCTATAAATTAAAGTCGTAGATGTATTATGAGGATAAAAGGAAAAATTGAAAAAGTTTGGATGATTTTGGTACCCTAAATGGGTTGAAAAAACGAGATTATGGAAAGAAAAATAAACTTTCGTTGTATTCCAACGAAGCAAACTTCGCCATGGCAAATTTAGATAACGAAAAACACTCGAATGCTATTTAGGACCTTTATAACAAATTCGAAGCCCAAATTCCCTAAATAAGATTTTGTATCATGAAGAAAACGAATGACGTTGAAGAATATCAGCAATTTTTTTTTTTTGTTAATTTTTCCAATTCATTATTTTTTTGCTCATCCAAAGCCTTATATTTTTGCAAATCGAGGTCGTAAATGTTCAATAAGCATACACGAAAAGTTCACAGCCAATTTTCACAGGTAAAAAAAATTCGAATGAATAAAAGGAATTAATTTGCGTTGCGTTACAACGATGCAAACTTCAACACCGTGAAAATGAAGAAGAAAAAACATTTTTTTCCAACTCTTCGTTGCAATCCAACGATGCAAACTTAAAAATCGTAAAAATGACAATGACTACTATTTTTATTAAAACATTTCTTCTTTCACAAACAAATGTTTCACTTCACAAAGAAAAATGACTTTGTGCGTCCAACATGGTATCTACAAAATCTATAATTTGTTGGTGAATAACTCGTGAAATAAAGCACAAGAATTGTGCTCGGCCACGTACCGCGAGGGCTAGGGCGACTCGATACGCGCACACGAGAAAGAAAGAGCGAGAGAGAGAGAGAGAAAGAAAGATAGAAACAGTGTTTGCACACTGGCGAGATTCCGTCGAGTCTATCTCTCGCGCTCTCGAATGTTCCACGAATCACCGCGAGTTTTCCACGAAAAAATAAGGAAACGAAGAAAAGGAAATAGGGTAGAAGCAGCGACAAGAAGCGAGAAAAGCGTCCAATAACGAAACGCTGGAATACTGAGAGTTCCCTTGTTTGCACTTGTTATTTATTCCCCAGCTGATGCTCCCACTCGCACAAGGCACACGCACTCGCGACTGAGCGATTCCTCGGTCGAAATCGCGTGGGTAAGGTGGCAGGGGAGGGCAGAGCGAAGCCGAGGAGTGAGAGAGGGAAAGGAAGAGAGCGACTGATGTTTCGACGAAAAATAGGAAATTACAAAAGAACAACGATAAAATAATGAAAATACGAAAAGAGTTGAGATGAATCCGATGGTTTGCACACGACAACTAACGACGAAAAGCTGCCTGGATTCTCGGTCGGCGCTGGTGTTGCTCACGGGCGATTGGGAGCGCATTTCCCCCACTCCTTGCCGTTTACTCCCTCGCCCTACCGGCTACTCTCTCGTTCTTTCATTACCTACACATACACGTGTATATCTATATACATACATATGCGTACTTTACGATACGTTTTTTTTTTCACGTGATTAAAGTTGCTATTTCGATTCGGATATTTCGTCTCTCTCGAAGCTGTTCCGCGGACGCACTTTTCCACGAGACTCCTTCGCACTCCGTCTTTGTCTTCGGGGAATTCTTTTCTTCGCTTCCGAGAAGCCACCGGACTCCGCTAGGCGACGTCTGCCTCACGCTGCAGCCTCTCTATATCTGTATACAGAGGTTCGCCGTCTGGCGAGACTCGCGGATCGTTCGAGGTTCGTAGGCGCGGCGTGCGATGGCAGCACGTGTCGCGCGGCGCTGTCGCCTCCGCACTGACCGCTACTTTTCAACTCGACAGTGCTCGATCGCTCTCCCGGTACCCTCAAACCTTTCACGTATCGCAGTCACTTTTGCCAAAAACTCGTCGAGTTTTGTGAATTTTTTAACGAATTTTCGTAGCTTTGTGGATTATAATTATCCACGGCGCAGTGGAATGTTTATTTTTCTTCTCGGTTTACGTGGAGGGTTACGTTTCGGCCTGACGCGAAAGTCCACTTCCGGTGCTGTGTCCTTTGCGCTGAGTGGTTTCGTCGGTAAGCCTTTTTCACGAGGCAAAATGACTGGGTGTGATTAAAGGTCTTGTTTATTCGTTGCGAGCAGTCCAACGCACTAAATTAAACGAACGTATATCGTTCTGATCGAAATACGTTTTCGGAATACGAATATGCATATATAAACGCACTATAAAAATGTCATTCGGCAAAAAAGCGTCAAGGATAGAAAAAAAACGCAGATACAACTTCGTTTTTGTTTTGTTTGGCTTTATTCATCGATCTTCGGGCTGCGACGCTCCGAAGTTTGTCACTATGTGATGAGAAGTACTTTTCGTTGCATTATGTTCGTGTTTGTAGGTTATCTTTGTAAGGATCCGGTTTTTCTCTCTCTCGTTGGAAGTAACCGGATGTTACAGGTTTTTCCCGGGACTCCCACACTACTTCCGTTCGTGCGAAGCATTTTATTCTTAGAAGCTTGCTTTGCGGTTTTTCCCGCACAATATACAGCACTTACAATGTCAACACTGTACCGGTCGTTTGAACTTCTCGCTCGCATCGTAAGATGGCAGCACGCCGCTGAGCCGTCGTTATCGACTGTCGGTATCACTGCAACCTGCAATACCAGCAGAGAGTCCGGCGATCGGCGCGCCCGATCATCCATTTTCCTGTCTTAACGACGATCGGTCTATACGATTAGGATTGTATCGGTCACTTCCGCCGTTGGTCTTGTACATTCCGATGTTGTCTTCTTTAGTCGCTTTTAAAATTCCGTCTCAGCAGCTTTCCTACATCCGAGTTTATTCCTTTCGTAAATTTTCCGAGACGCAAATGCGCGGCAGTGCGTTCAGGCGCCGCAAGAGTCCATCACTCTACGGCCCTTCGGTCTTTCATTCGCGCGGAGACTTTTTCAGCGTTACAAAAGTAACCATAGCCATATTAGCATTTTTAAATACAATCTCACGCCTCATTACTCGTTACTCAATAGCGACGCCTCCAAATTATCCCAACAACAAAATCATGATGTAATACGTCGTACAAGAAAATAAAAAAATCGGCGATCAAAATTATGTATAATATTTCGTGTCTTCGCCTTTTTCCTCGACCCCTCGCCGAAAAACGAAGCTCCTCGCCGCGTTCATCCTCTCATGAGTGGATGTGTCGTTTTTTTTCTTCGTTTCCTCGCATAACCAATGAATGAGTAATGAGTACGCGCTAATTATTGCACCATCGTGGTGGCGAACAGCTTAATTTCGATCTCGTAATAACATCGCAATCGTCCGGACAAAACAAAGCACGTTGCCCACTCGGGATGAGCTCGGGACTGAAAAACAAAGAAACGAAAATAAACATTATCGTTCTAAAAAATGACGTTTCTGAACAATTGTCATTTTTGAGCGTACAGCTTTGTTCAAAAGTTCAAATAAATGACGATAAAGAAGTTAATTGAGTGGAGCTTGTGTGGAGTGTAGAGAAAGAGTACAGAGCGAGGAAGAGACAGACAGCGTCCGGACAGGGAGCGGGAGCGTTAGAGATGGTGGTGGCGCGTGGTCAGGATGGGAGCGGCGGTCGTGGTGTAGAGCGCTAGCGGCGCGGGTCGGCCGGGGGGGGGGGGGGAAGACCTCAGCCAAAGTTTTGTCCACGCATAAAAGAGCCATTCGTTCGTCCAACTTCCTTTTACGTCTTCGTTGGCTCGGTGATCCTACAAGCGCCTATGCATACGCAGGCTCGTAAATGTACGAATTCTACATGTATTTTTAGCCGCTATTCCACACCTTCCTTCGAAAACTCGTATCTTATGAGAATATGAAAAACCGTTTGAGCGATTTTCGTACCCTAATGAGGCGAAAAACTCGAAAACAATAGAAGATTAGTCAACTTTCGTTGCATCCGAACGATGCAAATTTCATTAATGCCACATTGACGGTATCAAAGTTTGCATAGTTGGAATGCAACGAAACTTTTCTTTTCTTCATATTTCCGTGTTTTTTCTCGCACATTTGGATTGCGAAACTCACTGAAACATTTTGACAATCCTTATTCATGACGTATTACCAAAAGCTGAAGAAAAAAAAACGATTAAAGATAATAATGAAAGTAGAAAATAAATTTGAATAATACTATTGGATATGGGGAAAAAAATCACGGCGTATTAGATTTGTGTACCATAACCGTAAACAGTGGGTGGGAGGGGGCAAGATTCGCTCTATATGTTCTAGGACGCATACCTGAATAGCTACTAATAACGATAATAATAATAATAGAAATAGAATGACGATGTTCTCCGGAGCAATAAAATCTATCATCATAGTATAATTATGACAGTAATATAATCATACAACAATAATACGATTGAAATACAACAATAATAATTCACTAATAATAATATAATGAAAATAATAATATAATATGATATAATAATAAAAGTAATAATATAGTTTTGCATGCTGTAACTCACGCTAAGATTTAAGCCCATGGAAAACATTGTTACACTCGATGAAAAATTAATTTGTGCAACGTACTTGAGTGCAGTATGAAAATATAGATAGAGTTTTCACACGTTTGAGATAATTGTATGGATATTCTGATTCATTACACGCTTGTGTATTGCACTTACATCATATGAAGTTGTCCAATTACGCGTTTATATTGAAACAATGGTTGTTGCATAATACGATAGTGATTGCAATGAAGGATTATTATCGTACTTAAAAATTTTGAAGGCAAAGTGGCCTTTTTACAATTGCATCCGGAGCAAAAGCGAAAACGTTTTTTTGTTTTTGTTTGTTTAAACGAGTATGTAAGAATAGTGACGAGAAAATCAGTCAATTCGGTCGATTATTCGAGCGATTTTTATCGGATTGCGTAAAACGGAACACGAACCATTTTCCTCTGTCGTATTGTCTCGGTGCAAATATAAAATAGTTTGGTTTATTGTGTGAACAACGTAGTAGGTTCCGAAGTGTTCGAGGATGGCATTTGAATTGTTATTTTGTTTTGTTATTTTTTTCATACTGCGACTTTAACGACTTTATGTTTTGAGTTTCGAAAAAATTAAGTTTTGAGTGCTAAAAATAAGTTTTAATTTCGGAAAAAATTTAATTTTGTGTTTCGAAAAAGTCACATTTCGAAAAATCTAAGTTTTGAGTTTCGAAAAAAATTAAGTTTTCAGTTTCGAAAAAAATATAAGTTTTGAGTTTCGGAAAAATTAAATTTTGAGTTTCGAAAAAATTAAGTTTTGAGTTTCGACAAAATTAAGTTTTGAGTTTTGAAAAAAATTAAGTTTTGGGTTTCGCAAAAATTAAGTTTTGAGTGCCAAAAAATTAAGTTTTGAGTTTCGATAAAAATTAAGTGATAATTTTTTTTCTTTCTCTCACCCCACATTTAAGGGGGGTGCGTTAAGTTGAAAAACACAAGTAACACTTTGAAGGATGGATAACATTAAAAATGAAAGTTTACGGAGTTTTTTTACTCTTACTGTTTACACCATTTCAAAGGCGGGTGACAAACATCACAGAGTTTTTCTCGAAAGCCGAAAATGACGCCGGCCGAACGCGAAATACGTGTTGGCACACATATTTGACGGTTTTTTATAGAAATTAAGGATTTTGGGGAAAATAAATGATGAATTCGTATTGGGAGGGTAGAAATACTTTGATGGGGTCTTGTAAAAAATTCTTTTAAATACACGAAAGATAATTCTGTGTCATTAATAAACCATTTTTTGGTCGATTTAAGCTGTGAAAATTATTCGAATGTTTTTACGTATTTTTATTACAGATTTACGACCCGAAGTTGCAAAATAAAATGAAAAATGAAAAAATAACAAAAAACGTTGCATGCCAACTATGCAAACTTCAGCATCATCCTCTCTGCCTCTTTTTCGTCGATTTACCAAGTGCACATTCCGGAAAAAACTAATCGAGATATCAGGATGAACCAAACGGCATTTTCTCAGTCTACGAAAATCCCTTTCAGAACCCCCCGAAAAAGGGGGCGGGGGAGTCTAATAGTTCAATAGTTCAATGCTCTACTAGGGTGGACACCCAAGTGCTGTCATCAGTAGAATAGAAGAAAAAAAATTACCTCACCCGCTTCCGCCTGAAAAGTCGAATAAAAGTACTATAAAGGTTACAATAAAATAGACCAAACAACAAATACTAAACTATAAAAAAATAGCTACTGGTAATATTGATTTCGAGAATTCCCTTTTGCAGGTGTTGACATAAGTACTCTTCCCTCCCCATTGACAACAGTATTTTAACATCACTTTTCTTATGTCTATTCTAAGTTCCTAGTTTTCCAAATTGTCATATATAATTGCATAGCACCTTTTCCAGTTCTCTTTCGTTGTGCTTCAATTTTGGGCCCTAATTCCACCCTCTTACTTTACCACAACCACTGCTCCAGTTTGTCCACCAGTACTCTATGAATCTTTTTATTCGCTTCCCCACACTCACATATATGCCTCGAATTTTCGTTTGCCTTGCGGCATATTTTGCATTTAGGGTCAGTATACCCTTTCTTCCCGTCCCTCCCTTCATTACGACACCTTATCTTCGGCCACGTTTCCTTCGTCTCTCCACTGATCGCTTTGTCCTCCCAATATGTTTCCCTGTATATTCCCATCTCCTCTTTTTGTATTCTTTACAGTACGTTGACGCATCTATCACGTTTCAATTCCAAAAAATAGCTGCCAATTAAGTAAACAAACTCTACCTCAAAAGTAAGTTATTCAAATGTCATAATTAATAAAAAGAAAAGATGAAGATACAAAATTACTATTCAACCAAATGTATTTCCCGTTCAAATTAAAAATATCCCAAACGTAATATTTCGTATGTACATTAAAACTCCGCAACAACAAATAACTGTTACATCATTCTATCACTCGTTGTGTAATCCATTAATATGCAGGAGGCTCAAAACATCGACCATTTGTTCGTTAATTACTCCGTCTGCCCCTTCCCTTCGGCCTCCGTTTGCTACAAAGTGTTACGATGATTGATAACGTCCGTGCATCTTTCCCGATGAAGCGACGCCGAGCGATCAATGAGAGACTGTTATACGAGTTGCGGAAGAAAATTGAAAATAAATCGTATCAAGGATCGTTGAGTCCCAAATCGCAAATGACGATAAAATTCTGAAAATTTGGTATGTTTTTGTATGAAGTATTTCAGAGGTCGTGTAAAAATTTCACGACAATTAGGAAGCTCGTTATTGAACAATTAACATTCACAAATTAAATGTTGTTTTATGGAAACTGATGTAACTTTGCAATAAGTTTTTTTTTTACCTCTCAAATTTATAATATCTACAATATACTGAAAGCAACGGAAACAAAACGAAGTTTATTGATAAATTTTTTTTTATTTCTTTAAAAAATTGTTCTTAACAAAATGTTAATTTTTTAATAACGAGCTTCCTAATCGTCGTAAAATTTTAACACGACCTCTTAAATACTTCATACAAAAACATACCAAATTTTCCGAATTTTCTTATCATTTTTTATTTCAACCGTTAAGGAGGTTGAAGTAATGATGATAGAATTCTGAAAATTTGGTATGTTTTTACATGAAGTATTCAGGAGGTCGTGTAAACATTTCATGACGATTAAGAAGCTATTTATTGAACAATTGACATTAAGGGGTAAGGCCACTGTACATTTTTTGAAAAATCGATTTTTTTTTATTGGCTTAAAAAATAGTTTAAACCCTCTAGAATAAGAAAAAAAGGTCCTGTGCGAAAAAAAATTTGTTGTCCTTAGGAAATGAAGGTCGCCGCTAAGCGTGTCAAAACTTGCTCCGAAACGACTGCAATTATATCGGAGATGGCGATTCCAAAACTTTCAAAGGCATCGTGGATTCGAAGCCTTATGAAAATGTTGATGTTAAAAAAAAAGAGTGCATAGATCACGTGCAAAAAAGAATGGGCACTCGATTGAGAAACTTAAAAAAAGGAACAAAAGGTCTCGGGGGAAGAGGAAAACTCACTGCCAAATTGATTGACGAACTAAGCATTTATTACGGCTTAGCAATCCGTCGAAATTCCGATTCCATCAAAAATATGAAAAATGAGATCTGGGCAACCCTTTTTCACAAAATGTCAACGGATGAAAAGCCTCAGCACGAAAAATGTTCGGAGAATTGGTGCAGTTGGAAGAAAGCGAAAGCAGAAAATGCCTTGGATGCGTATCATCACAATCAGCCAATGAGTGAGGAGGTTTATCAAGCCATCAAACCCATCTACATGGAATTGAGCCGGGACGAGTTGCTGGAGCGTTGCTTGGGGGCCTATAATCAAAACAATAACGAAAGTTTCAACGCTACCGTTTGGAGTTTGGCCCCCATATCATCCTCAAGCGGAAAAACTGTACTAGATATTGCGACGGATATCGCTGTTTGCATATTCAATGGCGGCCTTACCAACGTCTTGCAAATATTCAAGATGTTGGAGGTGGAAATTGGTGTACAGTTATATAATTTCTGCATCGAAGCCGACGCCAAACGCATCACGCACGCGGAGACATCTCTGAGCGACGCGGCCAAAAGTGCGCGCGCGCTCCAAAAATCAACCAGGAAAGACGAAGAAGACGAAAATTTGGCTATCGAAGGACAAATGTATGGTGCTGGGATTGCAGACTAACGGTAAAAATTTTTTTTAACTTCTTTTTTTAATTTTTTCCAATAAAAAACTATTCGCAAAACTTTAAACGCGTTTTTCTCGAAACATGGTTTTTCAAAATGGCACGCAGCATAACTCGAACAATTTTCATTTTTTTTACTTGAAATTTTAACCAGATGTGAACATTTACATTATCTTGAGAATGTCGATCGGAATTTTCAAGAACTTTATTTATTGATTTTTTATTAACAAAAAACTTGCCGTTTTTTTCGTCAAAAATCAATTTTTTTTTTCAAACGCACGCCAAATCCACAAAAATTGATACTTTTCAAAATCCGATCGACATTCTCTAGCTATAGCCCTCTAGATTAATGGTTTTTTTTTTTTTTTGTTCTAGATTCAAAAGTGCACCAGTGGTGCTGCATGCCGCGGAGCCCTGGAAGCAAAACATGTCCCGGGAAGATAGCTGTGGAACCGCCACTTTGTTTTTTTTTACTGTAAAAAAATTTTATAATAAAGTTTAATGTATGCCCGATAACACCATTAAAAGTTTTTTTTTCAAATACCTTCAATTTCGGGAGCAAAAAATTAGTGAAAAAACCTTTTTTTTTGGGCCGTTACAGTGGCCTTACTCCTTAACATGTTTCATAGGGACTCAACATCCTTAAATATTGCGGACCTATTGACGTGGGGTATCGAACAATGCGTAACGTCCAAAAATATCCCGTAAGGAGCGTATTGTATAGCAAATATATAAAATGAGGTGTCGTAGCAGTAAAAGTCCTTAAAAAGAGACTCGTGCTGTGTGGGATTTTCCTCGCGGCGCGTATCTCATTATACAGCAGAGCGAATACTGCCACTATTATGTCTCACTGTATAGACTAATATACGTAGGCTCGTGGAGCGCAAGGGGGGGCGTAATCATCTTCGGACGCGTCAGGGCGAGAGGGGGCCAAGAGAGAGAGAGAGAGAGAGAGAGAGAGAGAGAGAGAGAGAGAGAGAGAGAGAGAGAGAGAGAACGATGAAGAGAGAAAAGAAGAGAGAGGATATCGCCAAGCTTTATAAACGAGTTTTACGATCCATTTATACCGACACCTTCGATCCTCGGTTTCTCCTTCTTCACGTTTATCCCCCTCACCCGCACTTTCTCGCTCTCTATCTCCCTCTCTCTCTCCTTTTCTCTCTACTTTATTGGAAAAAGAGAGACAGAGAAAGAGAGTTGCCATTCGTTTTTCCATTTCGGCTTCGACGCAGAAAGACAATCTTTGAAATTTGTTGGAAAATGGTTGGGGATTCCGTTCACGATTTCTTCCGCAAACAAGTACGATACGTTTTTTGCGGATTTTTTATCCCGTCCGAAACGTTGGTTACGATTTTTCGGCATACAATGTCGATACAGGGTCAAACGCAACAAGGAAAGAGGGCAAAAAAGCGATCAGGAAGAATTTTCCGATAGAGCTAAATTGTAAGTGCAAGAGGGGATGGTCCAAATCTTTATTGTTTCTCGATACACCAAGCTGGGTGGGAAGGGGGGGGGGGTGGGGAGTAGCAGCGCGAGGTAGGTGCACGTGTGGGTACGTACACAGACGTTATTAAGCCGCACGCAGTTGGAAGACCGAGGAAAAAGATAAACCGATAGGATGCCGAGAGATCAAGCGAGAACGACTAGATCGATCGGGCACATGCACTAAGAGCGAAAGAGCGAGAGGAGGGGGGGGGAGAGAGAGAGAGAGCTGCCGGCGCGTCACAAATCCATAGTTTCTCTCTCTCTCTCTCTCTCTCCCTCTCTCTCTCTCTCTCTCTCTCTCTCTCTCTCTCTCTCACACACACAAACACACACTACCGCGACCGAGCATCTTTTCTCTCTCTTCCTCTCCCTCTTCCCCAGCCCGCACACACTCCGGCCTGCATGCGTCGATTCGCGGGCGCGAGAACCGGCGAAGCATTGCACCCAGCACAAAAGATAATTCAATATTATAAAGGGCACAACACGCGGAGATTTAACGGACGAAATAACGCGGATTGAGGACCTTTTGATTCGCAGCGCTTGATATACGTGTTTCTCGAAGGAATGGCATGTGCGCACGTACACCCGTACACATATACGTACCGGGTGAGTCGCTAGAAATTGGATGCTTGGGCTTTCGTTCTCAAGGGGGGAGATACCTTCCGGCGAGGAAAAAATGGCTGATTTTGTTTTTTTTGTTTTCAAGGAACGATTTCTTTGCCATTTTTGGGACTCAGGGTATGTTTTATTACTACTTTTGGCTGCTACGTGGTACTTTTTTTACTTTTATACAGGGTGTCACAAAATGACGTGACGGTTTGATTTATTGATGAAGCGTTTTATTTATTTGGAGAGTACGAATATTTTAATTTTGATGTAAGGTACAAACGTGGAGGTTTTGTGTGGAGCACAATATCCGATAAATGGCCGTCTAGTCCTTGTTTGCAAATATTCACTCTTTCGACGAAATTTTCAATAACATTTTGGCATTATTGCGGATCAGTTTAATTAATAGTGCGTCCAATTGCCTCCTTGAGCTCCGGAATGGTCTGTGGATCATTGGCATACACTTTTCCTTTCAGCAAAGCCCAAAGAAAGAAGTCCAATTGCGTCAAATCGCACGATCTGGCAGGTTGCGCCATCTTGTTGAAAGAATATGTCTTCCAAGTCCATGCCGTTCGTAACCTCTATGGTTGTATCTTATATCGTAGTGAAAATATTCGTACTTTTTACATAAACGATACGGTTCATTAATAAACTAATATATCAGGTGATTTAGAGACAACTTTTTTAATGTTTAAGGAGTTACCCCCACTTGCGATTTTGAAAAAATCGATTTTTTTTATTGCATTTTTTGGAGTATAAGTATCTGAGAATATGTCCTGAAAATTTCAAGTCGATCCGAACAAAATTGACTGAGATATGAGCGTTGAAAAAGAAGAATCCGTGAATTGAAGAACTGAAATTGAAACTTTAAACGCGTTTTTCTCAAAATGGCATTTCTGAAGTCGGTGACCAAGATTACTCGAACACTAATGAACCGATCTTCTTGAAATTTTGCAGGCTTATTTAATACATAAAAATGTAATCTTTAATCGTTCGATTTTTTTTTTCGAAAAAAAATGTCCGTTTTATAGCCAAAAAACGGCCGTTTTTTTCGTTAAAATCGAACCATTAACTTTGACTGTCCGCCATTTTGTGAAAAATGAATATTTTTTTAAATCCTGCGATTAAAGACTAGTTTATACTTATATTTCACTAAATCCATCCGCATTTTTTTTTCAGATGATCCACTTCGCCGCAATGTTGGTCACCGCAAACCGTGTATATAAAAACATTATTTCATTGACGGCCATTTGCCACTAAACAATGTAATATTTTTGAATAAAAAAATTACTGAAAGTTCTTCAAGATGTGTTCTTTAAGATGGTATATTGATCGATTAAAAAAGTTTTGTAGTTTTCTTTAAAAAAAATCATGAAAAAGGCCTTTTTTTGCGCTACATGTGGGGGTAACGCCTTAAAAATGACGGAGGTATGACACGTTCTTCTAAACGGTCCTCTAATTAATCTGAGAAAAAACCAACGAAGATTTTACTCTCATTAACACTTGGAACCAGAATATGAATCAAGAAAAAGTGAAAAATGTCGAAAATCGATGAAACAGTAAAAATATATTTTTCGTGATTTCAAAAACTTTTAGCCGCAAGTTTTAGACGATAAGATTAAAAAGATTTATGCCAAATTTCAGCAGAATCGATCGATTAGTTTTCTAGCTAGACGTCACGCCAGTTTCGAAAATTCAGTTTGGAAGACCGTTTTGGAAGATCAATGAAAAAAATATCACGTAACATTCAACAGTAGCGATAAAACATTCTGTATATAGGGTATTCCAGCTCCAACTGTTTTTGAGCCTATGGACAATTTTGAAGAAAAAAAACATCGAAAATGTTTGGCTCGCGCTATTTCTTACGACAGCGCCGAGCGTGAAGCTCGAAAAAAAATTCTCTCGAGATTTTTAAACTATAGATTTCAAGCTTCAAAACACTTTTTTCCCCCGATACGACCATTTTTCACGACCTCACGGCGTTTGAAAAATCACTGAAAAACGTTTGAAATTTTTTTGCCGAGTGTACATGCGAGCCAAAAAGTACTCTTCAGACTTCCAAACTGTCGAATAATCATCTCCAAAATCGAAATTCCGCAAAAAAGTATATATGTATCGGAATCACAAGTTGAGCATTGGTGATAAATGCACAAAACAGGTGTTAAAAAGATTTAAGCTTTGTTCAGAATTTAAAAAAGGCTCTGTGAGGACGTTTCGATTCTTAGGAGCCGCAGAAGGGCCAGGAGTGGGGAATTTTTTATTAGCTTTTTTTCAACACAGGGAGCTGAAGTACTGAGATTTTCCACTATAGAAATATATAATCAACGATGGCGAGGGAAATGGTTGTCTGAGTTGAGCTGGAATACCCCATATATAAATATATATGCATTATACACACATACATACAGGGTGTCCCGTTATGAATGGATAATCTTGTAACTGACGATAGGTCAGATCATGTCCTACTATAGTTTGGTAAAACTACGATTTTTGAAATTTTGGGCTTTATGTTATTTTTTAAGAAAAAAATCATCTGCTTTTGGTTTTTCGCATGCCATTTCTACAAACGATATGAATCGACAATAACTAAGCAACTTTTTTAAGACATTGGTTTGTATGAAAATTCTGCATAAATTGGTTTGTATGAAAATCCTGCATAAGATCTTTTTTCATAAAGTTTCCTTAACATTTAATGTTAAAAAGAAGACTTTTGTAGAAAAAAAAAACAAGTAACCAAGAGTATTTTTTTAAAAAAAACCGGGTCGAAAAAAGTTATCATTTGTAGAAATGGCAAGCGAGAAACCGAGAGCAGTTGATTTTAATCTCGAAAACCGTGGGCCTTTTACTAAACTGAAATTCCAGTATATAGTAGGGCATGATCTGACCTATCGACCGTTGCAGGATTATTCTCTCATGTCAGGACACCTTGTATATATGTGTATGTGCATATATATGGGGTATTCCATGCCCTTTTGTGGCCGAAAAAGATCGAAAAGTTCACTCGGGGCGTTTTTTAAATTCTGTGTGTATACCATATATATATATATATATATATATATATATATATATATATATATATATATATATATATATATATATATATATATATAATCGAGAATTTCTTCGTCGCTTTTCTACTCCGCCGCGTGTGTGAGTCCCGTTGCGTCCTCGTTGAGAAATGCACTTTGTGCGGGCGTGCGACTGAGAAGAAAACCGCGTGGTGTGTATCCTCACGCGCGCGCGCGCGCTCTCTGCCGGCACAGCGGCGGTATCATCGAGCTTCGCGAACGCGGGTGAAGCGAAAAGAGAGGGGGGTTGGGTCGACTTCTCTTTCTCCTCCTCCTCCCGCTCCGTTTCGCGATCTCCCACTCGTACCTTCCGCCACCCTCCGCCCCCCTCGCGCCCGCCGGACTCCTTTTCGTCGCGCGGCGGCAAGCGGCGTTCACACGTTTCCCGTCTCATCCAGTACGGAGCCCGGACTACTCACGGTTAGCCGAGAGACCGAGCGCCAGTTGAGCGTTAATCGTCGCTCGGTCAACATCTTGACACGAGTGCGTCTTTTTTTTTTCTCCACTTGGCTCGCACGTTCTTGCGAGAATATTGACCATTGGTCAAGGAGAAGAGTCACGAGCTGGGGTTCGTTCCTCGTCAATTGTACGAAAGAGAAAGAGAGACGTTTACTCGGAGATTAAAACGTGCAATTCTTACATGAACGATTGTCGAGACGTCTTCGACCGCGAGTGTTTCGCGTTTTCAATGCTGTATATGAATTCATACGCGTGTTTCCAGTGATCCGTGATGGATTTAGGTTAGTTCGCGGAGGAAAAAAGGCCGTTCGAGACGTACACCGTCTCGCTCTGCTGAGCGTAAGATTTTTCACGTTCGTTTTTTTTTTGTTCGAGGTAAACTCCTCGATAGCCGCGAGTGTTAGATGTAATTCACTTTCGTCGTCTTGTGCGTATACGTTTCGGTGTGTGTGTGTGTGCACGCGTACACACACACATACATATATACATACACATACACAAGCGCATAGAAGTCTCTACAGGCCGAGATCGTCTCGTCAGTATTTGCGAAGGGGGTCCGAGTTTACGGCACCGCGTATATACAATAATTACACATATATGCGTCGCCATAGAGATACGCATACGCGGAGCGTGCAGACGCTCTTCCGCGCTCATGCGTGGGTGAGTGAGTGAACGTGCGTCAGTGTGTTTGGCTAAATCGCCGTTCGTCTCATCTCGTGCTTGTCACATCGCCGGCGCAACGAGGAATGAGGGTAAGTAGTTTTATGCGCTCGGACTTACGATCCCACTGTGGCACACGTACACACCCATCCGTGTACGTTGACTTCGAGCTAATGAGGCGTAATTCGACTCTTTAATTCATTTACCGATGGATATAAATATACCGCACATGGACATCGCGGATTCTAGTGAAAACGCGCTTCAACTTTGCGGCGTCGAAACTATTCTTCTCACGACGCGAAATTTTTAACAATCGGCGGATTTTCGTGTATTGGGGCTACAGCTACGTTGAAGTTTGCATCGTTGGAATGCAATGATATTCTTTTCCTTTGTTTTTACCGTTATCCGAAGTCTTCTTTTTAGGAATTGGGATCGTAAATCTCTAAGAATACCGTAGATAAAACGCTTTGATGGTTTTCACGTGCTTAATCTCGGAAAAAAAATTTCGTCAATTAGAGAGAATTCATTTTCGTTGCGTTAAAACGGTGCAAACTTCAACGTTATCTACGTGTACCTGAGGCCCGAAAACATGGCAAAATTTCGATTTTTCTTCTGGGAAACGTTTGGTTAAAAAGAAACGCATTTTATTTTAACGCGAAGGTTAATATTGGGAGGTAAAAAATGAGTAAAAAATACAGAAAATAAGAAAAACATGGCCGCCGGCAGATCATGAAGTTTTTTTCGCGACGTTTGGCGGTGGACACGCTCCAGCGTGAACGTCCATCCGAAATCCAAAAACCAAACGGTTTTTTTCAAGTCAACAATAAATACGAGTCGTCGACGATCGACGATTTTTTAAATCTTCCTTTTCAACAACGCGGCGACGTATTTAAACTCGAGCATACAAAATCGATGACAAAAAGTCGTCATTGCTACGTAACCATAAAAAAGTGAAGATCGTTTTTAACAAAGTACGATCGTCAAGGACCTTTAAATGTTTCTCATCTTATCTTCGGTAAATTTGGAAACAATCCATCAAGCAGTACTCGCGGTATCATGTCCACCGACCTTGAAAAATCACGTTGAAGTTTGCAGCGTTTCGGTGCAACGAAAATCATTTTTTTTCTTCCTAATTTTCTCCGGTAGACTTGAGCCACCGAAATCACGTAAATATTTTTAAGATTTTTGTTTAACGATCTAAATCTGTGAAATGATTTTGGATAATAATGGAAATAAGAAATTGAAAGGAATTTTCGTTGCATTCCGACGATGCAAATTTCAACCTCATCCTTTCACGCTGCTGAAATTTGCATCGTTCGAACGCAACAAACGTTTCGAAAATATATTTCATTTTTCATGGATTTGTTATTATTCAAAATCTTTTTTTATAGATTTACATTGTAGATCGGTGAATAGATAGCTTAAAAAATGGTTGAAGGATGAAGGCATAATATGCCAAAGGAAATTAAGGCCATAGGTCACTCGATAGGCCGAAAAAATAACCTTTTTGGGGATTTTTTTTCACAGAAAAACTACAAAATAAATCGACATTACAAAAAAGGGTGTTTATCATACATATCAGTGACTGTATACAATAAGTTTACGTTTTAAGCGATAATAAGTTTACGTTTTAAGCGAAAATCGTTTTAAGCGATTAATTTGAAAATGGCGTCTGTGAGGCGTTTTTGCGATGTCGTCTCCGTTTTTCCAGGGTCCACGGCCGGACAAACAGCTCCTGTAATTTTTTAATTATAACGAGCCAATACATTTTTTTCGATTATATATAATAACTGTCATAGAAGTACGTAGGATTTTTTCGATATATTGATTTTTGGCCAAATGGCGCGCTTCTAAAGTGGAAAGTGAAAAATTTGCCTAAAAAATCGTCAGATAAGTCTTAATAACAAATGAACTATGCAATATAAAAAAAAAGATCCTACGTACTTCCATAGACAATGGATTTTTCAAGATATATTCAACATTTCAAGTGAATCGGTTGAAAATTGTCTGAGTTATGTTTCCGGCCAACGTCAAACGGAGACGTCATTGCAAAAACGCTGCACGGCCACCATTTTGAAATTAATCGTTTCAAAAAAATTATTGTATACAGTCACTGATATGTATAATAAACACCCTTTTTTTTAATCTCGATTTATTGCGTAGTTTTTCTGGAAAAAAATCCTCAAAAAGCCTATTTTTTTGGCCTCTAAAGTGGCCTAAGGCCTTAACGCGTTACCCCCACTTGTGGCGCAAAAAAGGCCTTTTTCATGAATTTTTTTAAAGAAAACTACAAAACTTTTTTAATCGATCAATATACCATCTTAAAGAACATATCTTGAAGAACTTTCAGTAATTTTTTTATTGAAAAATATTACATTGTTTAGTGGCAAATGGCCGTCAATGAAATAATGTTTTTATATACACGGTTTGCGGCGACCAACATTGCGGCGAAGTGGATCATCTGAAAAAAAAATGCGGATGGATTTAGTCAAATATAAGTATAAACTAGTCTTTAATCAAAGGATTTTAAAAAATATTCATTTTTCACAAAATGGCGGACAGTCAAAGTTAATGGTTCGATTTTAACGAAAAAAAACGGCCGTTTTTTGGCTATAAAACGGCCATTTTTTTTTTCGAAAAAAAAATCGAACGATTAAAGGATACATTTTTATGTATTAAATAAGCCTGCAAAATTTCAAGAAGATCGGTTCATTAGTGTTCGAGTAACCTTGGTCACCGACTTCAGAAGTGCCATTTTGAGAAAAACGCGTTTAAAGTTTCAATTTCAGTTCTTCAATTCACGGATTCTTCTTTTTCAACGCTCATATCTCAGTCAATTTTGTTCGGATTGACTTGAAATTTTCAGGACATATTCTCAGATACTTATACTTCAAAAAAATGCAATAAAAAAAATCGATTTTTTCAAAATCGCAAGTGGGGGTAACCCCTTAAAGGAATTGCGAAATATTCATTTTCGTTGGACACCAACGATGCAAACTTCTACCCCACGACTTTTCAGCGAAAATGCAAACATTTTGAAATTTACTAAATTTGCCGGAAGTTTTTTATTCTTATCGTTGGGCACAAAAAAATGACTGTGACTTATTGTTATTAAATGTTTATTAATGTTCATTAATGTTTATTTTGCCCCCACAAAATACAGCCCTCCGCGAAAGGAATAACCATAAGGGCGTAGAAAAATATAAGAGCCGGAAAAACATAAGAGACGAGCGAAAACTAAGAGGTGATTACGAGGGTGAAAAAAAAAAGTGATTGGTTGCGGAGAAAGCCAAGCTAAAGCCACGCTGTTGAAGTTTGCGTCGTTCGAATGCAACGAAAATACTTCTATATGCCTTCATTTCGTTATTTTTATTACCATCCAAACCCTTTTTTTTTCATTTTTAGGTTATGGATCCCCAATGGGAATTTTGAGAAGTATTTCATTGATATTTGTAGCTTAAAAGTGCCGACAAAAATTGGGCATAGGAAAAGAATGTAATTTCGTTGCGTTCCAACGATGCACAACTTCAATAGCACAGCTTGAAATTGTTGACCTAGCCTGTGCATGGTGCGTTCCTCGTCAAGTCTGTCAACTATTACTTTCGTCGACGCTCTTCTTCAAGCCATTGAAATTTGTACGAATGCAACGATTTTTTTTCTTCATTTTTCCCTTTTTTACTATTATTATTATCAAAAACTCTTTTTTTTGCCTCTAATTGTGATAGTAAATCTCTAATGCGAATACGTAAAAGTACGCCAGTGATCTTCATAGCCTAAATCGGCCGAATTTTTTTTTCGTCAATTCAACGTAACTAAACTTGGAAAACGTGGTTTCGAGAAAAATGCGTTTGCAGTTAAACTGAAGTTTATGTGCGAATAAAAAGAAAAGTTTCATACCTACACCTAATCTGATATGCCACGACTATACAGTACCTACACCTTCCTCTTCTGCAAAAAGTAACATTGAGCTTCCTTTTTTTCTTCAACAAAGTAGAAATCTCCTTTCAAAAAGTTTATCGTAGGTTTGATGAGCCAAAAAAGAAATGCTTAATCGGAAAAAACATATTTCGCCGCATTCCAATGATTCTAGCTTCAGTATCATCGTGGGTGTGTGTGTGTGTCGTAAAAGTAAACTATGGTCCAGATTTGTCAGGTTTGAAATTATTTAGTGTTTCTCGCACTAAAAACTGGGTTTATGTGTTTAATTTATATTTAATTATAATATTTTTTATTATAATTATAAGATTGTTATTATAATTGTAATATTCTTATAATATTAATTATAATATTTAAATATAAATTAAACGCATAAACCCAGTTTTTAGTGCGAGAAACACTAAACAATTTCAAACCTGACAAATCTACACAACAAACTACACAACTATGGTTCAGATTTGTCAGGTGTGAAATTGTTTAGTGTTTCTCGCACTAAAAAATGAATTTATATATTTAATTTATATTTAATTAATAATTTTGTTTGAAGAGGTAGCTGGACTGTGCATTATATATATATATATAAAATGGATTTTTATATTTAATTCAAATGAATTATAATTTATAATTATAATTATATTATTAGTATAATATAATATAATAATAATAATAATAATAATAATAATAATAATAATAATAATAATATTATATTATAATAATAATTATATTATTATTATTATAATATAATAATAATAATATAATTATATTATAATTATAATTTATAATTATAATAAATTATTAATTAGATATTTAAATCCATTTTTTAGTGCGAGAAACACTAAACAATTTCAAACCTGACAAATCTGAACCATAGTTGTGTAGTTTTTAGTTAGTTTAGTATAGTATTCCTACAGTACTATAATATACTTTCCTATACTATAGTATATTCCTATATTCCTATATTATAGTGTAGTATTAGTATAGTATTTAGTTTAGTTCAGTATTCCCAAGGACAATTAAGATCACAAAAGTCCCATGTACGAATGTCAAACATCGTGACGTGATCGTGGAAAAGAGGGGCTTCGGCCAATTTGGCCTGGACCGTCCCGTGCATATACTGGTATCGAAGCCCGTGCCTTTTCATTACGCGTAACCGTAGTCTCGAGAGACTCCAATTTTTCATCCGTTCAATGCGAACACTTGCCTCTTCTCGTTCCTTTCATCATCGAATTGTCGCGAATAAAATACTCCACGATGCTTCGGGTTTTCCTCGGCCCCGAAGCAATGGGGAAGACATTCTTTGTCTTGCTCGCTCTGCCGTCATCTCCGCTATTGCTCCTTCGTTCTTGCACTCCGTTTCACACATTAGCATAACTTACGATATGATCGAGGGGACAAAAAAGTTACGTGTATGGATAAAAAAAAATTGTTTCTAAAAGAGTCTAAATTTATTTTACCCACAGTTGCTCTGATTGATGTTTAATTATGTTGATTATTCGTATTATCGATTATGATGTGCCTAATGTTGGGGTAAATGATGAATTTATGGCACATGAACAAATAAAAACTGAAAAATTAGATTGTCAACGACTCGGTAGTAATATTTGTAATAATATTAACGTAATAAAATCCAAGCCTATTAAAATAGGCTTGAATTACCTCAGCGGAATTAACACGATAGGCAGAATATAATTATACATATTATTGATACGTGACAAATGATAAAACTCCATAAATTGTTGTTTGCATATTTTGTGGCGGCTTATATTCAAATTAATTTCAAAACAAAGCTGGGTTATATTCGCCAAACGCATCAGCTGTCATTCGCGACCTTGCTAAGTCTGTGGGTGCTATTTCGTCGTTCTGACAATTTTCAACCGGAAATTGAAAGTTTCTCGTAACGTAGTGCTTTAACTACACGGTGAAGATTGATTTTCTTATTTTTTACAATATCTATTATATCTAATCTATCGAATTTCAGTTTTCCAACGGGCTTAGGTCGATACGTGAGCAGAAAAACCACGATCACCGCACTTCCGGTTGACCGTCTCCATAAGACGACGTGCTTCGGTAACTCGAAGTGCCCGACTTCGCAGTTTTGCGAAAAAACTAAACGGTCAAAATAGATCAAATTTTGCCAATAGGCGCGTAAAGTATTCGTCAAAATCATACAAAAATTTCAAATCCGAATGTTGGATTCGTAGTAATGATCGTACCTCCTTAAAGAACAGTTCCGACGAAAGTAATAATCAACAGACTTGACGAGGAACGCCCCATGCCCACGCCAGGTAAACAATCTCGAGCTATAGCTCGAGATTGTTTACTCGAGCTATAGCTCGAGATTGTTGGTATACTAAGTATACTTAGTATACTAACTATAGTATACTAAGTTACTAAGTATACTAAGTATACTAAGTATTTAGTATACTAAGTATACTAAGTATTTAGTATACTAAGTATACTAAGTATTCAGTATACTTACTTAGTATACTAAGTATACTAAGTATTCAGTATACTTACTTAGTATACTAAGTATACTAAGTATTCAGTATACTTACTTAGTATACTAAGTATTCAGTATACTTACTTAGTGTACTAAGTATACTAAGTGTTTAGTATACTAGTATACTAAAATAAACTATACTATTTAGTATACTAGTATACTAAGTATACTAAGTATACTAAGTATTTAGTATACTTAGTGTACTTTTAGTACACTTTTATAGTATACACAGTTATAGTATATTTAGTATACTTAGTGTACTTAGTATACTTAGTATACTGAGTATGCTTAGTATACTTAGTATGCTGAGTATGCTTAGTATACTTAAGTATACTAAGTATACTAAGTACACTAAGTATACTAAGTACACTAAGTATACTAAGTACACTAAGTATACTAAGTATACTAAGTATACTAAGTTAGTATACTAAGTATACTAAGTATACTAAGTATACTAAGTATAGTATACTAAGTATAGTATACTAAGTTAGTATACTAAGTATAGTATACTAAGTATAGTATACTAAGTTAGTATACTAAGTATAGTATACTAAGTTAGTATACTAAGTATAGTATACTAAGTTAGTATACTAAGTATAGTATACTAAGTTAGTATACTAAGTATAGTATACTAAGTTAGTATACTAAGTATAGTATACTAAGTTAGTATACTAAGTATAGTATACTAAGTATAGTATACTAAGTTAGTATACTAAGTATAGTATACTTAGTTAGTATACTAAGTATAGTATACTAAGTTAGTACACTAAGTATAGTATACTAAGTTAGTATACTAAGTTAGTATACTAAGTATACTAAGTATAGAATACTAAGTTAGTATACTAAGTATACTAAGTATAGTATACTAAGCTAGTATACTAAGTATACTAAGTATACTAAGTATACTATAGTAAGTATACTATACTTCTTAGTATTCTAAGAAGTTTGCATCGTTGGAACGCAACGAAATTACTTTCTTTTCCTATTGCCCACTTTAATTTGCCACATTTAGGCTACGAATATCACTGAAGTATTCGTCAAAAGCCTCATTGGGGATCCATAATCCAATAACGCAGAGGCCAGGAGTTATCGTTTTAACTATGCAAACTTCAACACCATAAATCCTGACCACCCGGCAAGATTGTATCGGTTGAAACAATCCTAAGATTGTAGCTCTCGTTATTTCGTTCTGGAAAAGTGAGCGCTGAACGTATGGATCGTGGTAGCAGCGGTGCAGCGTGTATTTCAGTTTTCACGAATATACATCGCGGTAGAATTTGTTCGCGTTGACGAAGCGAGATTCGAACACATGCAAATTGCGAAACGTGTACAAACGAGCAGTGGGCGACTCTCAGGCTTTCCTGAAACGCGTTTGTTCTTCCTCCTTCTGTCCTCTCTCGCTGTTCGCTATTCAGCGTGAACCGAATACGAGAGACGTACGGGCATCCTTATATACAAATGTCTCTCTCTCTCTCCCTCTCCCTCTCTCTCTCTCTCTCTCTCTCTCTCTCTCTCTCTCTCTCTCTCTCTCTCTCTCTCTCTCTCTCTCTCTCTCTCTCTTTCTTTTTCTCGCGGTTTTGCTCGTTCTCCCGTGAGTCTCTGGCGCGCGTTTTAAGGTTGCGTGCCGTG
The DNA here is from genome assembly GCA_951751655.1 of Ophion costatus. Lineage (NCBI taxonomy): Eukaryota > Metazoa > Arthropoda > Insecta > Hymenoptera > Ichneumonidae > Ophion > Ophion costatus. Next base: position 28,690,762 of record OX632363.1, read on the forward strand.
GGGTGTGCGAGATTGTGCTCAACACGCCACTCTCGTTTCTCTCGCTCGGTTGCGAGTTTCCGCGCGCCTGCGCGTCCCTGCCCGTGTATCGAGACTAACGCCATTTGTCGACGTCGTTACATAGCCGAGCTAACGACGAGGAACGAGGGTAGGCATGACAGAGTTAATTGTTGAATAGCGCACGGAGAGAGAGCGAGAGCGAGAGAGAGAGAGAGAGAGAGAGAGAGAGAGAGAGAGAGAGAGAGAGAGAGAGAGAGAGAGAGAGAGAGAGAGAGAGAGAGGGCGCAATTGCGAGTGTGGGATCGAGAGAGACGAAGGGGCAATCGAGGCGCTCGAATACTAAATACGCGGTAAATAGACACTTGAAAAATTTCCTCGCGCATTAATTGACATTCCAAAAGAGACGCATGCTTTGTGTGTCACCGACCCGCCGAATCGTATCCCCCAAACTTTTATACGATTTTCGTAGGGTTAAAAATGGACCAACGCTCCGCGTCTTTCATGCCTGTTACGCATATGGAACATGATCTTGAAATTCGCCTCGTTGGACGACATCGAAGATGAATTCTTTTTTTTATCGATGTAGGCTATGAAAATCATTGGAAGGTTTTCACGTATTTTTATTTACAGATTTACGACCTCAAGTTGCGAAAAATATTTCAAGGCATAATGAAGATTAAAAAATCACGAAAAAATCGTTGCATTCCAACGATGCAAACTTTAACGTGGTATGGAAAACAGGGAAACCCATACCAACTCAGGAAATTTGTTTCCTCGTGGAAGACTTTTTTTTTAAATAAGTAGATAAGAACTCAACGATGTACGGGTGTTGATTATTTTTAAGGATGTTGAGTCCCTATGAAACATGTTAATGTTAATTGTTCAATAAATAGCTTCTTAATCGTCACGAAATTTTTACACGACCTCCTGAATACTTCATGTAAAAACATACCAAATTTTCAGAATTCTATCATCATTACTTCAACCTCCTTAAGGGTTGAAACAAAAAATGATAAGAAAATTCTGAAAATTGGGTATGTTTTTGTATGAAGTATTTGAGAGGTCGTGTTAAAATTTCACGACGATTAGGAAGCTCGTTATTGATAAATTAACATTTTGTTAAGAACAATTTTTAAAAGAAATAAAATAAAATTTATCAATAAACTTCGTTTTGTTTCCGTTGCTTTCAGTATATTGTAGATATTATAAAATTGAGAGGTCAAAAAAAAACTTATTGCAAAGTTACATCAGTTTCCATAAAACAACATTTAATTTGTGAATGTTAATTGTTCAATAACGAGCTTCCTAATTGTCGTGAAATTTTTGCCCGACCTCTGAAATACTTCATACAAAAACATACCAAATTTTCAGAATTTGATCATCATTTGCGATTTGGGACTCAACATCCTTAAATACATATTTAAGTTCGTTCTATCATTAAATGATACAATGGTTGTTTGAAATTCACCAAAAATGTACTTGTATTGTTAATATATTAATGTTCATTGTTTATATGTGTGTGTGTGTGTGTATATATATATATATATATATATATAATCATATTGAAATAATCAACGTTTTTGAGCCCACGGAATATTGCAGTTCGGTTATCCAATTTTCGATTATCAGAAAGGCGCCCGGTCCCAATTAAGTTGGATAATCGACCCTTTACTGTAACACTAGCAGTATTTATAATTTCAGGTATACCCCTGTGGGGTGTTTACACATAGAACATCGTCCTGCATACACGTTTACCCCTTTACAAAATTTTCTTATCTCGAACTTATATTCTATTGTCATCTGGCCTTTTGTTGAGTCTCGCATTCACTTCCTCGTTGACTATTTTCCCAATTAGATTCTCGAAGTGCTTTATGTACATACATAGTTCCGCTACAGGCTCCTTCGTCAGCACCGTCTGTATTTTTCCATCGATTTCCTCCTCTCTCCTTCTTTATCCCCTATACATTTTTCCAGATCTTCTACTATTTTTTTTTAAATTTTTTCCTTGGCTTTCTCGCACGTACATATATGCACTAAGTTTTCTACTTTCTTTTTTCAAACGCTGCTTTTTTTGTCACTATATCCCTGATAAGGGTTTATATTTATTTATTATATTCATTATTATTCTTATATATATTATATATATTTATTATATATATATTATTTTTTACATAATTCGGAAGTGGGGCTCCTGCTAGAATGAGGCTAATTTTTGTTTGGGGTTGTTTGATATTGTTTAGGGTTGTTTGGGGTTGTTTGGGTTTGTCTGAACGCTTGAAGAAAATTAGCCTGATTCTAGCAGGAGCCCCACTTCTGAACATTAGTCTTTCTTATTTATTGACACTGGTATAAAAAATTCTGTTTACTATAAAGAACAGGTTTTGTATACGCTTTTAATAAATATTTCCTTAATTTATGGTGTTTGCTTTACTTTTCGAATTTCAGTTATTTCAAAATTAATTTTTATTTTAATACGTAACATTTTTTTTATCTTAAGAAAAATTGCGTTCTGTATTTGACCCCAATTTCCTTGGAATATTTTCACTAATGCTTAACAACCATGTTTTTTTTGCAAAAAAATAACTTGCACAAAATGAGCGAAAAAGTTCGTGCATTGTCTACTTCTGTGTCGCAAAAAATGGTGTTGAAGTTTGCGACGTTGGAATGCAACGAAAATTTTTCTTGGTTTTTTTTATTTCTTGGTTTTACTATTTCCTAAAATCTTTTTTTTTGCGACTTTTGGTTATATGTTTTAAGCATTCTTACAAATTTTTCAGCGACTTTCGTAGCCTTAATGTGTTAAAAAAAAAATACGGGAAAGCGAAAGAAATATATTTTCGTTGCATCCCAACGATGCAAACTTCAGTACCATCGCAATAATCGTTTTCTTCCCGGATTTTTAGTTTTTAATTGTAAAAGCGCGAATATTCGAACGCTTTCAATAATAGGACAAATAATATTCGATTAATTTTCGCAATTGTTGCAGTTACAGGACTTCCTGTTTCAATACTTCCTCGATCGCAAGCAATCGTTTTTACGGGGTTAAAGTTTGCATCGTTGAAACAACGAAAATTCTTCTCAATTCCTCATTTTCATTATTACCCAAAATCATACGTTGCCAGTTTGTTGTAAATCGCTGAATAAGAATCCTAAAAAGTGTTCGCGTGATTTTCGTAGCTCCAATCTGTCGAGAAAAAAATTGGGAAACTGAAAAAAAAAATATTTTTTTCCATTGGACTCCAACGATGCAAACTTCAACGTCATTCGTTTTTTCTACTATCGAATTATTGCGTAATAATAATCATAATAGTTACCATAATAATAATTTCACGAAAATATGATTTCCAGAAATTATTGATTTTATTATGCATGAAACCAATAACAATATTAACAACAATCGTTACAATTTTACAGAAATATTATTTTCGAAAATAGTTCACATCATTATTCACGAAATAGATAAGAGAAACAGCAGTGTCATGGAAATATTTCCCTTAATTTGTTATTGAAGGATTTTTAAAAATAATAATAATCGTCTTTTAAAAATAAAGTTTTCACAAATGATGAATACATCATTATTCGTGAAATAAATAAATAATACCAATAGTAACGATAAATTATAATAATGCTGCAATAATAAAAATAACAAAAACGATAACAATACTATAATAATGATAATGCTGTAATAATTTGTATTATTAAAATAATAATATCAATCAACAATACTTTCTACTCAAGCCGCCCACTAAAAAAAAATCGCTAGTCGAATTTTGAAAGGCCGATAAAAGTATATTAAACAATAAGCTTTTTTGAATCTTGAATGATTTTTTAAAATAATAATAATAATCGTCGATTAAACATACAATTTTCGCAAATGATGAATATATCATTATTCCTGAAATAAATAATAACAGTATCGATGAATTATAATAATGCTGCAATAATAAAATAACAACAATATTAACAAAACTATAATAATAATAATAATCATAATGCTGTAATAATTTGTATTATTTATAAAATAAAAATTTCAATCAACAATATTCTCTCCTCAAGCGGCTTACTAAAAAAAAAGATAATCGCTAGTCGAATTTCGAAAGGCCGATAAAAGATATTGAACCCAAAGCAAACAAAAAATAGGCCTCGATGGTTCCTCCCCAAAGGACTCGAGCGCCATTCAAAAAGTGAAAAGTTAAAAAACAAAGTAAATTTCAAGAATTAAACGATCCTGAATGATTTTTTTAAATAATAATAATAATCGTCGATTAAACATACAATTTTCGCAAACGACGAATATACCATTATTCGTGAAATAAATAATAACAGTAACAATAAATTATAATAATGCTGCAATAATATAAATAACAACAACAATAACAATAATACAATTGAAATTTTTTTTAATAATAATAATAATAATAATGTTGCAATAATTTGTGATTTTTATAAAATAATAATATCAATCAACAATATTCTCTTCTCAAGTGGCTTACTAAAGAAAGATAATCGCTAGTCGAATTTCGAAAGGCCGCTAAAGGTATACTAAACAACAAGCTATTCCAAAAGTAAAATTCAAGAATTAGAAAATGTTTTCGCAAGCTCTCGATGGAGATCGTTTGCTCAATTCACTTTCTGCGCTTGAGATTCTTCGTTTTGTACGTGATCCGAGTGCGCGAGCATTTATTCCCTCCTCCCCTCCTCCCCCGCCACCTCATTCGGTTCTCTCTCGCTCGGTCTCTTTCTTCTCGCTAATACCGTCAGTTGACTCGATAGTCGCCGTCGAGAGGAACGTCGTTCAATTTACGGCGCCATTTGCGATTGGTAGAGCGAGACGATGGAAAGAGAGGCTGACAGAGATAAACACGAGTATCAACGGTTGATAAGGATAAGGGCGTAACCGAGTGCGCCTTAGTTCGGGCGAAGCTGCCCTCTTACGACCTTTCGACCTTCCGGCGCCCGCGCGCACATACTCGCACGTACGGGGGGCGCCCGCGAGAATGAGAAGTAAACGGGCGCGAGCCGCGCCTCGGCATTCTCAAAACTCTCTCACATACACACAACAGAGGCGAGTCTCTCTATAGCCCTTCTATAGTAGGCCTGGGTATACATATACGTTGTACAGATGTCAGGTGTGCGTGGGTTTTTTTTACGGTCGACCCGAGTGTCGCGAAGGAACGAGAGAGGACGAAGAGAGAAGTAGCTTCGTTCCACCAACGTATTTCTATTGCAATAATAATAACGAGAGCAACAGTGAGACACGACGGCATACGCGCCTAGCACATGGTGCGTGCCTGTAGAACAGGTCGTTGTATTCTCGAACTGCCGAAGAGACGAAAAAAATAACATTGTATCGCGAGAGCAATTGCCACATTCGTGTAGTGCCTAAATTTTGCTCGTGGCGCGCCGCTATGATTAACGATCCCAGCAAGGACGTCGCCAACTAATTGGCCGGGGGGGTAAGATGGGGAATGTTGGGGGGGGGGGGGGGGGGGGAAAGATGGAAAAGGGAGGGTGGAGAAATACGAATTTTAGACATTTAAGACCCTCATATATGTGCTTTCAAATATCTAGGGGCGGGGGCAGGGGGGCACCTGCTGCTGTGAACTTTTCTAAGATCCTTATTAGAAATAAATCTAAATCTATCAAAAGTGATTTTGGATAACAATGAAAATGGAGAAAAACGTAAATGAAAAAGAATTCTCGTAGCATTTCAACGCTGCAACTTTCAGCAACATCTTTAAAGAACGCCATCTGTCGATAAACAGCGAGAGCTTATTCAACGTCCGAATATAACAATAAAAATATGAAAAATAAAATGCAAAAATAAACTTTCGTTGCGTCCCAACGACGCAAACTTCAACACCATGGAAATGGCATATTATTCGCGCACATGTTTGCGAACAAATATACGCTCATGAATTTCGAATTACCGAGAAATACACCCAGTCTCGTGTACCCTTCCTACCCGATCTATTTTCTGCATTATGTATATCGAGGGTACCATTTTATTGTTTTCATCGCAAATCACTTCCTTTCCCCTTTTCTTCTCTCTCTCTCTCCCTCCCTCTCCCTCTCTCTCTCTCTTGTTCTTTCTCTATCTGCCCACCGTAACGTATTTTTGTCAAACATGCTTTCTCGCTGCGTTTCTCTCGCTCGTAGTTCCGCAATGGTATGGTATGCGGTAAAGCAGAGCGGCCTTGGGAACGCGTTCCTCCGAACGACGGAGGGGAGGGGGAGAGAGAGAGAGAGAGAGAGTGCTGCAGGAAAGGGTGCCGGAGAAAAGGAGAAAGCTCGAGAGAGTGGGAGATTAGGATAAACGTTGTGTGCTCGTTCACGGAACGCCCTCCCCCGCAACGGGTCCCGTTTGAGCGCTCAGTAAATCAGACGCGATAAATCGATCGGGGACGCGCGCGCGCTTCTCGCGAAGCACACCTCTCTCTCTCATTCTGCGTGTCTCTCTTGCCCGCCCCCCCCCCTGTCCTGCGACGCTGCTATATGCTTTTTGTCTGGTCTCTCCTGACCTCAGGTTTTAAGGCTCGTGCACATCGTTTAACGACGATCCCCCCTCCCCCCAAACCCCAACCCCATCCACTTGCCTTTCCTCTCTATCCTCTCATTTCTATTTTTCGTTTCCTCTTCCTTGTTTTTCTTCTTTCCCTCTCTTTCTTCGACCTCCTCACTTGTTCAACGCACGAGAGTGGCGACTGACGCAAATGAAATTACTCCGCCCCCCCCCTCCCCCTCCGCGTACCGGAACGATCGATCCGCCCGCTCGGAACTCGTAATCGCGCGCGAGGTGGTTGTGAGGGGCGACGCACCGCCGCACGTAATTTAAAAGTTTCTAGCCTCCAATTTCCAATAGAGTATCCGCATAATTTAATCGGATCCGGGCAAACCACGCGGGAGCAACAAGTATACTGGAAAGTACTTCGCGTACTAGGTACTCTCGAGGCATCGCCAGGCACACCGATGACGCGGTATCCAAAGTGTACGCGGAGGGCACACATGCATTTACGCGCGTCTTTGTGTTGCAACGAATCTAGTTACTTTCGAGGATAACTCCGGTATGCCTTGGCACTTGTTGTTTATCGCGGGCGAAATTACCGAGCGTCTGGTTTCGAACGAAAATTAGCCCCCGTTGTATGGGGTTGAAGTTTGCACGGTTGGAACGCAACGATACTTACTTAGTTATTTATTTATTTATTTTTCTGTAATTTTGTTATTATCCAACGACGTTGAAGTTTCGATGGTTGGAATGCAACGAAAATGAATTTTGTTTTCTTTCTTTCAAATTTCCTTTGGCCGATTCGAGCTACGGAAAACAGGCTAGAATTTTCGGGATTCTTGATTAGGGATTTATAATGCTAATCCGACAGATATGACTTTGGGTAATAATAAAAGTTATCAATTGAGAAGAATTTTCATTCTAACGGTGTACACTTCAAACACATTTCATCCCAAAGCTTTTTTTCAGTAAATGGGGTCGTAAATTTCTGGTGAGAATACGTGGAAACGTTCGAGCGATTTTTACAGTTTGAGTTGGCGAAAAAGATTGAGTAATTGGAACGAATTCATTTTCGTCGCGTTCGAAAGTGACTAATTTTGCTGATTTTCATGTTTTTTTTTTTAAAATAAAGTTTAAGGCTCAGTCCGATGTTTTTTCGTTTATTCAGCTGACTCATATTGTACATGAAAATATTTTTCGATGTTGTCGCTTTATTTTTTCTATAATTTTTTTGACCAATGCAAAATGATGTCTCAAAAAATAACGCCTGACGGTGGAAAGTTCTACTCCTCTAAAGATTGTCGGGAAGAAAAAAATCAAAAAGATTATTAATCGGTATGGAAAACTGTAGAGGCGTATTGAGGATTTTTCTTTTTTCGATGAAAATTAACAAAATGGTGGCCATTTCGAAATTCAGTGTCAAATTCGGCTTCTTCTCAAATGGCCTGGAGATTGATGTAGCACCATTTAAAAAGGATAGCTTGAAGACTCTTCTTCGAAACAAATAACCTCGTAGTAAGTCGTGAGCCAAGAAAAAATCTTTTTGATTTAAGTAGATCCTATTTAAATGAAAAAAAAAAATGTTTGCCAGTGTCATCTGGACGTAGAAAGGGTTACCCCAAAGCACCGTCCGAAGGCAGCACAACGTTGAAGTTTACACCTTTGGAATGCACCGAAAATTCACGATTTTTATTAATTCAATTTTTTAACTCTATCGAGGCTGTGAACATCGTACGAACGTTTCTACGAATTGTAACTACAAATTTACGACCGCCATTATCGACAAAAAAGCTTTGCATATTAAAAAAAAAACGAAAAAAATATATCGTTGATTCCATCACTGCAAACTTCAACGTCACAAGGCAGGCCTTGACTGCCAACAACTTATAGTAATTTTCGCTTAAAGTTGCGCTTGGGGTCTTTTACCCCCAGGTGACCCCAAAGGGCTAAAAAGAATTTTTTTGTTGCGTTCCAACGCTGCAAACATCATGCATAACTTCTATGGCTTCTGAGCCGGATGATTTCCAGCTATCCAAACTTCAATGTCTTCATTGGCTTGGTTCATTCTTCATTGCGGGTTGAGGGTGGCGACAATCGAACGGTGCAGGGAAGATCCTCGGCGCTGAGTCCTCGTTCGTATTGTGCAGAGCCATAGTTAACGGAGACTTTGTCCTTGATTGAGCAGCGGGAGATGTTAGCGGCTCAACATGAGCAGCTAGAAGAAGAGGAGGGATGCCTCTATGGACCAGGCATTGCCGATTAGCGGTAATTATAAACACATTTGTGTAAACACATTACAAAACTTTAAACGCGTTTTTCTCGAAAACACGTTTTTAAAAATAGCTGACATTCTCCTGACCGCTGTAATCAACATATCGACCTGAAATTTGGAGAGCATACTCAGAAAATATATCTTCAGGGAATGACGGATCATTTTCTCGATAGATACATTTTTGCATTTATTATTTATCTTTTTATGCGAAAAAAACGCGAAAATTCGATTTTTTTTTAAATTGCCGCCATTTTCCGAAATTTGTACTAAACGAAAAACCCATCCGTCATTCCATGACCAAAGGGTCACAGATTGATAATATGCTTTGAATTAGTGTTTCAGATCAACAAAGAGGGGGCAGTGATGTCAGCCGTTTACCTCCCGCGATTTGAGGACCTGTTTTTGCGGACCTGCAACGGCCGCCATTTTGGTTTTTTTTTGAAAAAATTTTTTTTTTAACGTTCTGTATATCATGAATAAAAGCAAAAAAAAACCGCAATCAAAAAGCTTTACTCGTTTCCTTTAAAAAAAATAAAATGTAAACACTTGAAATATGGCACTCCAAGAACAAAGTCTCCCTTAACCCCTTCGTTGGCATTGACGCAACAGTGCGTCAAATAATTCCGTGCCCTGTGTGGCATTGACGCATTGGTACGTCAACCTTTATTTCCCTATTTAACTTGCTCTGATTTGAAATCGGAGCCTCACTCAGGGGTTTTTGGGCTCGCTGAATCCAAATTTGAAGTCAAAATTTGGAAATTCAAAATGGCGGCGCCAATATGGCGGACAAAAATAAAAAACTACTCGATTTAGATGAAAATTAGTACTCCGGGACTTTTGAGGTCGCTTATTACGAATCTGAACTTTAAATTTGAAAATTCAAAATGACGGCGCTAGAATGGCGGACCGAAATTGAAAATTTTACCCGATTGAGATAAAAATTGGTACTCCGGGATTTTCGAGGTCGCTTATTACGAATCTGAACACAAAATTGAAAAATGTTTAATGGCGGATTTAATATGGCGGACGAAAGTGCAAAAACAGCTCGATTTGGATAAATCTTGGTACTCGGGGGTTTTCGGGGACGCTGAGTGTGATGCTGACCTCAAAATGAAGGAATTTTTCATGGTGAATGCAATAACATGGAGCATAATACAATAAATAGGTGGAAATATATGAAGCTTGAGTACCGAGTTTCATCTAAATCAATCTGTATTATTTGTAATTTCATTCGCCATATTTGTTCGTCATTGTGAACTCCCGAATTTTGATTTCAGATTCGTAATCAGCACCCTCAAAAACCCCAGAGTACAAGTGTTCAGGATAAAACATTTTCCTGCCATTTGGGCACTTTTTGTCGAATTCTCCCTGCCAACGAAGACGTTAACGAATAAACTCTTCGTCAAAGTGAGACGAGATTTTGCTCACTAGATTATAGAATAAATGAATCATTAAGTGCAGTATGAAGGTACTTATGATTATTGAGTACAATGGGGACGATATTTCTTCTCCATCTATGGAGATATATAATAATAATAATAAAGATATATAATAATAATTCGGAGTGTGCGGGCAGCGTGGAATCCACTCGTTAGCGCGTCTGCGTAAGCTCTCGGCCTCAAAAACAAGTCGACTTTCAATATTTTTGCATGATAAGAGTATTGGATTGACGAGGTCGGGAATTACACACAATTAATACACAATCTTGCCAAGTCTGAGTTTTTTTTTATTGAACAAATATTGATGTACAATCAAGTTATTATTATTTAAACAAAGTGTCGCCGTTTCTCCATGGCCAATCGGCTTATAGTTCTCTCTGGCAATGCTGTTGAAGTTTGCAGCATTGGAATGCAACGCAAATTCTTCTTCGTTCCTCCATTTCCCTATTTTGATTACTCATCAAACTCTTTTTTTGCAGGTCAAGTTGATGCATCCCCGGTAAGCATCTTAAAAAAATGTCAGTAATTTTTGTACGCCAAGTACGCCATAAAAAAATTGGGCAATAAGAAGAAAAAATAAACATTTTCGTTGCGTTCCAACGATGAATACTTCAATATGATTTCTGACGACTAGGACGGTCTGAAATAAAACATAAAAATATACTTTCAGTGCAATAAAATGAAATTGTCTTGTGACCAGAGATTTTTTTGAAACTTCGAAAACTACGAAAATGGCAAACTGCACGACAAAAAGTTCCATTTTCGTCCAAAAGAACAACTTTAATAATTTGCTATTAACAAATAGATGACCAAAGAGTAAATCGATCTGACCCTCTACAAAAATCGTCAGATTATCGTTCATCGTGCCTCCGCCATTTTTAAGAACTAATCAAAACTAATCATAAAATACCATGTAACATCCAAAACCATTAATAAACCACACCCTAAGTTTGGAAAACCGCATAGAAATCTTGCCTCCAAAAAAAAATCATGAAAATCGCCAAATTTTTTCGTTGCATTCCAGCGTTGCAAACGTCAATACCATCTCTACATACAGTAGGGAGATATCATAGGTGGTAATTTCCAGTGACTCACCCCGCACCCACACGTAGACTCCCCTACGCCCTCATCATTTCTCACTTTTGGCGTCCTATCGTGAGTCCTCTCACGATACTATTGAAATGCCGTGCATTAGTGTGCACACATGCGCGTGTCTACGAAGCGACAAAAGGGGCGAGAAAGATTTGTTTGGAGAAGAATCATTATGCGAACGTGCTGCTATCCTTACGTAACTTGGAATAAAGAGCTAGGCCTTCCCCCGCTATATATATATGTGTGTATATATATATATATATATATATATATATATATATATATATACATACATACATACATACATATATATATATATATATATTCTCCTCCCCTCTCTCTCTCGCTTGCTTCTCAATTTCTCTATCCACCGAAAGCCACCGTCCCCTTTCATCGCTCCTGGAGGCCGACCACCCCTCACGTTCTTGCTTCGTTCGTGTGTATGTGTGTGCATTTGAGTGTATGCGTGTGTGTGTGCGCGCGCGCGCGCGATACAAGTTTATACGCACACACCGTATCAAACAGCACCCTGCGACGAGTATACACAGCAACACCGTCGGAGCAGACGGCGGTGCGGTGGCGGAGGAGGGGGGTGGAGGGGGTTCGGCCGAGGGGTGGAGACGACTCGATGAGCGCAACATAACAGCAGCTCTTGGTGGCTCCTGTATACATATTGCTTCCCTCTCTCTCTCTCTCTCTCCCTCTCTCTCTCTTTCTCTCTCTTTCTCGCGTGAACGCGCATTTGTCCCCGGCTTAAGGGGCGCGGAACCGTGATAGCGCGGCCTCGTGACGGCTTGCGCCTCATAAGAGAGAGAGAGAGCGAGGGCGAGAGAGTAAAGTTAAGAGGGGGCGTTGAGGGGAGGGGTTTGCGAGGGAGGGAGAGGGAGAGAGAGAGAGAGAGAGAGAGAGAGAGAGAGAGAGAACGATGAAGATAAAGAAGAGCGAACGCGAGAAACAAGGGTGGAAAGGCCGAGCAAGGGGACAGGGTAATTGTTTGTCCTCAAACCCCCACCTCCTTGTGTGCTCCTTCCCTCGCCTCGTGTGCGTCTCTTCATCCAAGTCTCGACATCGCACGGGCGCTTGCGCGCTTATCTTATGTTGTGTTTCATTATATGTGTGTGTATATATATATATATATGTAGTATATGTATGGGGAGTTTTTCCTGACCGCGATTCTTGCTTCCGAGTTTATCTAGTTCAGACCCTCATTTTATCTTTCTCTCTCGGTCTTTTGTTGCCTCCTCTCTCTCTCTCTCTCTCTCTCTCTCTCTCTCTCTCTCTCTCTCTCTCTCTCTCTCTCTCTCTCTCTCTCTCTCGCTCTTTCGCTCTCTCTCTCTCACAGCATTGGCCATGCACGTAATATTATTGCTTCTCTGTATTTCTATTATAAGTATTTATACAGCCATATAAAGCCTTATAGAGCCATACTATTCTCGTTAAACGGGTCTGTATAAACTTGGCGCCCAATAAACAGGGCGGTTTTCAATATTTTCTTCCGATGGGCGTATCGAAATGTCGAAATCGGGATTTTGGACACAATTGATAAATAATCTTTGTGCCAAGTTTGAGGGTTTTTTGCTTTATTGACGAATAGTGATAAACAACGAAATTGGTATCGAACAAAGTGCCGCCGATGACGCCGATGACGTTTGTCGGTAGGTCCCCCGAACAGGCGAACTTTTAAACGCGTTTTTCTCATAATTACTTTTTTCAAATTCGCGATCACGATAGCTCAAAAAACACTGCCCCGATGAACTCCAAATTTCACGAGCTTCTTTTGTACATTAAAAGCAGTGCTCGCGCAAAGGATTTTTTAATGCGTAAGTTTTTTTATCAACGATAATAGAGCGTTTATTTCGCGCCGAAAATGGATACCTTCACTTTGGACTGCGGTCATTTCTTTTCTTTTCAAAAATCAATATTTTATCAAATTCTTCGTCCAAACACTAATTTGATGCAAAATCTAAATACGCTTGAGTTTACTTTTTATTTCGGATTATTTGTTTCCGAATGGAAGTGGTCACCGCGAAGGAAGTTTTCCAAACAGCGGTCTACACAAACCATTGCATGTATCTCATTTATGAATATTTTTCACTCGAAAAATTGTGAAAGATATACTTAACCCTTCGACTGCACGCTCCCGCCACGATGGGCGTTGACTGCATGTGGGGTCGATCGGACCCCAGACGTTTTGCAGATCGTTGTGAAGACTGTTTAAGATGACCTGACATTTTAAATTGCACGCCATTTTTGTGGCGAACATAAAGTAGTAATCTTCGACAACTGGCATCAGGAAGTATTGAGGTTTAGTCATGGAGAATTACACGATCGAGCAACGCACGAAAATTGTTATTTGCTGCAGTGTTACTGCATAGTTATTGCAGACGAAGTTTCCACAGACCATTCCGGAGCTCAAGGAAGCAATTGGAGACGACATTAATGAAATTAGTCCGCAATTATGCCAAAATGTTATTGAAAATTTCCTCAAAAGAATGAACGTTTCCAAACAGGGGCGAGGCGGTCATTTTTCAGATATTGTGTTTCACACATAACCTCCGCGTCTGCACTTTATACTAAAATAAAAATATTCGCATTTTTCAAACAAATAATACGTTTCACGAATGCATTAAAATGTCAGGTCTTCGTCATTTGTAGTCAATTCTTTTCTTTCAATGTAGTCTTCTTTTATGGCCCGAAATTTATTTTCTAAGAAAAACCCAAATTAAGTGCCTTTACATTTATTCAAAGTGGGAGATGCGTTAAAAAATGCGTACTTGCACGAAAAAAATTGTGGGGTCAAAACGACCCAGTGTGCAGTCGAAGGGTTAAAACTGTACTGTTTAATGTAAAAAAAAATCAACTTGCGCACGTTGTCCCAGTAAAAAAATTAGGAAAATTCCTCTTTTTTCCGGCCACGAGTGTAACCTATTGATTAATATTACTTTACCTCTCTGCTCTTGAAGGCTTTCGCCACGAGCTTGACCCCTCGCCCTTCATCTTTACCCTTCCCGATCTACTACTCTACCCCCCCCCTCCCTTCATCTGATCTCGTTGATGCGAAGAATAAAAAGAAGCCTCAAAGCTGAGACTGTTTCTAGTTTCCTCTGAGCTTGTTTTTCTTTACAAGGCCCATTTTTTCCTTGTCCATTTGTCATTTATGAGAAAAAGCAAGGCCTTGGAGCGTGCATGGCATGTGCTCCGACAAACACACGAGCCAGTGAGCGTCCGAGCAGTTAACCGAGTGTACGGAACACGTCATAGAACTGGAACGCTGATTATATCGCTCGTGTGGATCTACCGATTAACTCTCTCCCAGCAGGGTATAATGCCCCATTGAAAGACACGCACGCACACTCGCACACTTGAGATACTTTGAGGCTCTATCTCTCGATCCCGGCATTTTTTTTCTCCTCTCGACTCGACGTTTTAACCTTTCCTCTCTTTCTCTCTCTCTCTCTCTCTCTCTCTCTCTCTCTCTCTCTCTCTCTCCCCCCTTCCCCTCTCCCAATTTCGCCTCTTCCGTATTCGCAATTATCATTCCATCTTTGAACCTAACACCGAGACGAAGCAGCGAATAAGATCGCGAACAATCGAGACGAAAAAAAGAAAAAGAAATCCGTAGCGTTTCGCACCTTGTGTACCTATAGCTATGTGGTTTTTCTCGTCCTCTTCCTTTCTTCGCCCTTTTCGTCTGATATAATATGCAAATTGTTTGCACGAAGATGCGGCTTTTTTCTTCTTCTCTATTCCTCATTAAATGCGAACGTTTCTCGGGAAAAAAAAACATCGCCCATTCTTTCACCCACACAATTTTGTACGCAAATGGTTGGGGAGCGAATGGAAGCCCGGAAAAACGCACCAACCTACGTAGACGAAGAAAAGTCAGGGGCGAATGCACTCTTCGGGTGCATCGGTGCGACTGCAAAAAAATTGATATTGAAGTAAGGGAAAAAAAACTTCGCGTACCATTTTTTTTTTTTTGGCTAAGCGAAACAATTTTTCCGGCGTCATTTTTTTTAAGCTCGTGAGGAGGAAATTTTTAGTCGCTTAAAAATGGTGGAATCGGGCATTGTACGCTAGTGGAATTGATTGTGAGACGTTTTAATATAAATTTCCTTTCCCATATTTACAAGCAAGGGCAAAATGATAGTGTAATATTTTTAATTGTAACCTATAAAGGTTCTGCTTAATATGTTCTTTAAGGAGACTGGGGCGTTAGCCAGGCAGCAAGATTAGATTTGAAAAAAATGTCATTGTGCGGACTGTACTGAGTTATTACGATTAAAAAAAAAATTCATGACAAATCACCAGAGAAAAAAAATAGTTTAGTGAATGTAATTTTACGTGCAGTTGAGTGGGCAAGAGAGGTCAACATTTGTTATATTATTATATTGTTATATATTTGGCATTTTATTTGGCATCAAGATAAAGCACTTCTAACAACGGATTGACTCACTAAACATTTGTAAACACGATATTGCAGTTCGCATCTTTGGAACGCAACAAAAATTAGTTCTTTTTTTATTGATGAAATTTCCTTTTCGTCGATTTAGGCTAGAAGAATCATTGGAACGGTTTCACATATTTTTATTTACAGATTCACGACCTCGAGTTGCAAAAAATGTTTCAAGCCATAATAAAAATGAAGAAATAGCAACAACAAAAAATTGTCGCATTCCAACGATGTAATAAGCTTCTACCGTGTACCGCGGAGAGGGAACATTTTGTATTCTTTTGACAAATGCATTTTTCTTTACATACTACAATATATACCCAATTAAGGAGGTCCGATCATTACGACGAATCCAACTTTCGGATTTGAAATTTTTATATGATTTTGACGAATACTTTAAGCGCCTATTGCCAAAAGTTGAGCTGTTTTGACCGTTTAGTTTTTTCACAATAAAACTGCCAAGTCGAGCCCTTTGAGTTACCGAAGCACGTCGTCTTATGGAGACGATCAACCGGAAGTGCGGTGATCGTGGTTTTTCTGCTAACGTATCCAACTAAACCCGTTGGAAAACTGAAATTCGATACATTAGATATAATAGATATTGTAAAAAATAAGAAAATCAATCTTCACCGTGTAGTTAAAGCACTACGTTACAAGAAAGTTTCAATTTCCGGTTGAAAATGGTCAGAACGACGAAATAGCACCCACAGACTTAGCAACGTCGCGAGTGACAGCTGATGCTTTTGGCGAACATAACCCAGCTTTGTTTTGCAATTAATTTGAATAGAAGCCGCCACAAAATATGCAAACTTATATGCAAATTCCGCTGAGGTAATTCAAGCCTATTTTATAGGTTTTTGGCTGACTTTTTTCTCTCTTTAGTTCGCTTTTATGGTGGATATGTTAATATTATTATTACGAAGATTACTGCCGAGTCGTTGACAATCTAATTTTTCAGTTTTTATTTGTTCACGTGCAATAAATTCATCGTTTACCACAACATTTGGCACACTATAATCGATAATACGAATAATCAAAATAAGTAAACATCAATCAGAGCAGCTGTGGCTAAAATAAATTTGGACGCTTTTTTGACCTCGTGGAAGTGATCGTACCTCCTTAAGCATAAAACTTCGGTCGATCATACATTTTATTCCTTTCTTAAAAAAAAAAAATTCAAAGGAACCGGTCGAAAATAGGTAGAAAAAAAATAGAGGCGAAATTTCGTTGCAACGATGGAAACTTCAGACCTACAACAGACAGTGCTGATATATAACGGGTTCGAAGCGTTATTTCTCAATATAAATTGCAGGATGCGTTTTCTCCTATAACGAATAATGTATGAATTCTCCGAATCGCTTTGTACGTAGGCGCTACTCTTCCAAACTCGCGCTCTTTTTTCTATTTCCCGAGAGTCGCGGTGCATTACCAACGGACAAAAGATTTTTCCCTTTGTTTTTCTCCATTCCCCTTACTTCTCACCCACTTCCTCGCCCTCGCTCCCCCCCCCCCCCCCCCCTCTCTCTCTCTCTCTCCTCTCTCTCGCCGTCTTTCTTCCGGTCTACCTCTCCAGGGAACTTGTTTTTCGCTCACTCCACCCTCCGCGTGCATGCAGCAGTTTTTTTCTTCTTCTCCTATCCTAGCCAACGAACGTACGAGGAAAATGCATTTTTTCCGCAGCCGCTGTAAGTGCGACGAAAGCGCAGACGCGTTTTTTCTTCTTTGGAAAATTTTTCGTGAACCTTTCGTGAAGATTTACATTATTGAAGTTGGGGTCGTTGGAATGCAACGAAAGTTATGATTTTTCAATTGCCCCAATTTCTTTCTTCAAATCTCGGCTATGAAAGTCCCTCGACAATTTTTTAATTCGCTTTTTTATAGATCTATCAGTCTAATTTGCAAAAAAACAAAAATTTCGTAGTAATGAAAAGCGGTAAATAAAAAAATGTGGAAGTTTCGCTGCATTCCAACGATGCGAGCTTCAAAGCATGAAGATTTATCGCATTGAAGTCTGCATCGTTGGAGCGCAACGATTTTATTTTCCATTTCTTGATCTTGATCGTTTTCCAAAGATTTTTTTCGCTGACCGAGATCGCTAATCTCGGGTGAGGATACGTAAAAAAGTGGGAGTGATTTTTATAACCGGAATCGACGGAAAAAAATGACAGCAAAGAAAAAAGACGAAAAAAACCGTTGCGTTTCGACGATGCAAACTTCAATGTCATGAAGATTTTTCGTGAACAAACGAGAACACAGTTAAGGTGGGACACACATTTTCGATCATCAAAATAATCGATTTTTTCTTTTTCTTTAAACGTTGGAACTATATATCTAGAATATTTCCCCAAAGTTTCATAGCGGAATTTGAAAAACTTCACACGTTAGAGCTCGTCAAGGCTGTGCCTTACTACTCGAATTCGGAGCGCGCGCCGCAGGTAGAAGCGAGAGCTCATAGGGGCAGGTGGAGATGGGCAAAAAGTAATGAAATTAACAACTCACAATTACCACTACTACTGTAATTAATGATTTAATTACTTCGTAACATATTACTTAAGCAATCAGTTGCGACAAGTACTTAGTGCAATCTCATTTAAATTCTATGTAAACTTCCAAAGCGTTTTTGTCGAAACTGCAATTTCGAACTTGGCGTGCAGGATTACTCAAAAACTATTAAGGCCTTAGCCCACAGTAACGGGTATAAAATCATGTGCAAATTTAACATTTTTTTTTCGTACGAAAAAGTGATTCACTCATAAAATTAATTACACATCTATTTAGTATGAATATTAAGCTGTTAGAAAATATATCTTTTTTTTCGATGTACAAAATGGCTGACTACTAATATTTTCTTTTATCTTTTTTTTAGGTGCTCCGCGGCGTGACATTTAGCATCCACAGTTTTCGACCTAGAACAAAAAACGAAAAATCTCGTCAATCTACATTAGAATACCTAGCGAAGTACGTACGGAACTTAAGAATATTGTTTTATTCAAAAGTTGTAGGTATTTGAACTTAAGAAATTAATTTTCAGTGAAAAATTTCGTTATAACTACTCATAAACTGCTCATAAAATGAACAGTTTTCGATTAATCAGAAATTCCGTACGTACTTCTCTGCGAAATGCAATTAGGAACATAGCTTTTTCATTTAAAGTAAATCGTGTGAAAATTGTTGAAGTCGTTTGTCACGCCAATTGGAATAAAGCTGTTTCGAGAAGTTTCGAGTAGTCGGCCGATTTGTACATTGAAAAAAAATATATATATATATTTTTTCTAACAGCTTGATATTCATACGAAATAGACGTGTAATTAATTTGATGAGTGAATATCTTTTTCATACGAAAAAATAAATGGTGAAACTCGCACGTGATTTTATACCCGTTACTGTGGCCTAAGGCCTTAATGCTCGCCCATGCAGTCAACGCACATAAACGCACTTCATCGCGCACATTATCGAGTAGCGCGGCACAGAAGGGACGATTTCGGAAATTGTATGCCATCTACATATTCCAGCAATAAAATATACTAGATTATATTATATTACATTAATTACGACGAAGCTATTATTATGCCGAGACATACACAACAACGAAATGTAACTTTGAAAATTTCTTCTTCAGTTTTGGAGTAATTCAACATTTTTCTTATATATAAACTTTTAAAAAATTAATAAATTCTCACAATTATACTTACACTGTATAAATATATATATCACACCGACAAAAATTGAGAAAAAAAATCCTCGTTTTATTTTAAAACCCACTTTATGGTCACAGCGGGGTCAGGCTGGCCCCAAAACGCGCGCACGTCTCACCATTTTCGATTTTACCAAGGTACTGCTGACTGGATCCTCCAACGTCTAACTTTAAATTACAGATGAAACCCCAAAGTATCGCTAGAGGGCGAACCAGTGGCCTACGTCGCTAAGAACTGTTAGAAATCTGAGCTCAAAGTGGCGCGTGGGGTCATCTGGACCCCGCGTGACCACGGAGGGCTAATAGATGTAGAATGATTATTTCTTTTGAAAAAAATCCCTCAAAATTGCTTAAGGATGTTGAGTCCCTATGAAACATGTTAATGTTAATTGTTCAATAAATAGCTTCTTAATCGTCATGAAATTAGAAATTAGAAATCTGAGCTCAAAGTGGCGCGTGGGGTCATCTGGACCCCGCGTGACCACGGAGGGCTAATAGATGTAGAATGATTATTTCTTTTGAAAAAAATCCCTCAAAGTTGCTTAAGGATGTTGAGCCCCTATGAAACATGTTAACGTTAATTGTTCAATAAATAGCTTCTTAATCGTCATGAAATTTTTACACGACCTCCTGAATACTTCATGTAAAAACATACCAAATTTTCAGAATTCTATCATCATTACTTCAACCTCCTTAGGGTTGAAATAAAAAATGATAAGAAAATTCTGAAAATTTGGTATGTTTTTGTACGAAGTATTTAAGAGGTCGTGTTAAAATTTCACGACGATTAGGAAGCTCGTTATTAAAAAATTAACATTTGGTTAAGAACAATTTTTAAAAGAAATAAAAACAATTTATCAATAAATTTCGTTTTGTTTCCGTTGCTTTCAGTATATTGTAGATATTATAAAATTGAGAGGTAAAAAAAAAACTTATTGCAAAGTTACATCAGTTTCCATAAAACAACATTTAATTTGTGAATGTTAATTGTTCAATAACGAGCTCCCTAATTGACGTGAAATTTTTACACGACCTCTGAAATACTTCATACAAAAACATACCAAATTTTCAGAATTTTATCATCATTTGCTATTTGGGACTCAACATCCTTAATTGTTTCCCGTTTAATTGTATATCCCGGCTCAAGGAAATTGGCAATATTTCTCACTGAGAAATATTGCCAATCAGCCCGCGGAGACGGTTGATATTTCGGGAAAAAAAAATGGAATACCGTAAGCATTTACGTTACCAGGGAATTACGCGAAAAAAATATTGTCAACATTTCGAAATATCATCGTTCGGCAATCGCTGAGAAGAGAAATGCTCGATAAATTGCAACGACGTCTATTTCGGCCTGATCGATGCCGGAATTAGAGTCTACGTGCGTCTCTGTACGCCCGTCCCTCCACATATTGCAACGCTACGGACATTTCGCTCGCGAAATCCTCGCATTGACGAACAAAAACCACACGAGAACTCTTGCAGCTACCCTCACCCTCCCTCTTTTCCTCTCGCGTTCTCCCTCGAACGCGACATATCCGAAAGAAAAGATAATAAAGCGCACGGGCACATTGTAGCGAAGTGATAGAAGGGAGAGAGAGAGAGAGAGAGAGAGAGAGAGAGAGAGAGAGAGAGAAGCAAAAAAGCGAGGGAATTGTCACAAACGCGCAACTAGAGCGCTACGTGTGCCATCAAAAACGCGTCCTAGAATGGCACAATGAGGGGCGAGAGAGAAAGAGAGAGAGCGAGAAAGAAGGAGAGAGAAACAGAAGAAAAGAGAACAGAATATTGGAGAAACGAAAAAAGAAAAAAAAAGAAAAAAAATATACATTTCGGACGATGACAATCGCTAATCAAATTGTGCGCGTCCCGGACTAATTGTCCGCTGCGAATTGTCCATCCCGAATTGGCTATGGAACGAAAATTGAAAAGCCCTCCCTTCTATCCCGCAGCTATTGCATTCGCTATCTCGTTTATTCCCCCCCCCCCTCCTCGTTTTATACCGTCATACACGCGTACACACACGCATACGAACACACGTACGTACGAATGGAGGTTAGGTCGAAGCGCCGTTGGTAGAGCCAGAAACTATTGGAGAAAGGAGGAGGAACGCGAGCCCGCACGAGTGCTCAAAAAAATTGAAATTTTTTTTGATCGAGCTCTCGAGAGTGCAAGACATATAGAAGTGTGCGCGTCGACGGTAACGATTTAAGGGGGCGCGTTCGAGTGAGTACTAGTGAGAGGGTAAGTGTACACGCACACACACACACGCACACACACAGGGTGTCCCAAATGTCATGCAACAATATGCATAAGCCACGAAAGTTAAATGTTGTGTGACATTTTTTAAATCCAACACCTGATTTATCTAAAAAAATACTGCTCCGATCAAGTATTGAGTATAATACAACTTCTAGGGTTCATATGGGGACGTAAAAAATTATTTCTTGGCTCTTAACTCAAAATGTCGTCGTTCAGAATGGCCGTCATGTTTAAAAAAAAGTAGGATCATGAATATTTTTATAACAAAATTTATCAGGTCAATGCTAACAATGCTAACTTTGTGAGAAAAGTTTTTTGATAACGTTCATAGTTTTTCGGTTAGACGACAATTTGTTGCTATTTTAGCGCTATCCAGAACGTACCACGAGGAGATAAAGTCTTCAAAATGCAATGCACGCACATATGGTATTGAAGTTTGCATCGTTGCGACGGAAATTCTTCTTAATTATTACATTACAAAAAAAAATGGTTACTATCCAGTCCCTTTTTTTCCAAGTTTTGGTTATTAAACCCTAATAAGGATCTTCAAAAATATTCAAGCGATTTTTGTAGGCTAAATGAGCTGAAAAATGTGGGTAATACGAAAAGAAAATATTTTCGTTGAATCCCAACGATGCAAACTTCAATACCGTGAGCGCAGTTACACTTGGGTTTGGTTGATGACGGAAGTGACGAAGCGCTGAGACCTAATTCTTGTTTGGGTTTGTTTGGGTTATCGAACAAGCCCAATCAAACGCAAACAAACTCACGCATACACGAGGGATGTTAAGGAGTTACCCCCACTTTTAGCGCGAAAAAAAGGCCTTTTTCATGAATTTTTTTAAACGAAACTGCAGAACTTCTTTCATCGATCAATATACAATCTTAAAGAACACATCTTGAAGAACTTTCAGTAATTTTTTTATTGAACAATATTACATTGTTTAGTGGCAAATGGCCGTCAATGAAATAATGTTTTTATATACACGGCTTGCGGTGACCAACATTGCGGCGAAGTGGATCATCTGAAAAAAAAATGCGGATGGATTTAGTCAAATATAAGTATAAAGTAGTCTTTAATCGAAGGATTTTAAAAAATATTCATTTTTCACAAAATGGCGGACAGTCAAAGTTAATGATTCGATTTTAACGAAAAAAACGGCCGTTTTTTTGGCTATAAAACGGCCATTTTTTTTTCGAAAAAAAAAATCGAACGATTAAAGACTACATTTTTATGTATTAAATAAGGCTGCAAAATTTCAAGAAGATCGGTTCATTAGTGTTCGAGTAATCTTGGTCACCGACTTCAGAAATGCCATTTTGAGAAAAACGCGTTTAAAGTTTCAATTTCAGTTCTTCATTTCACGGATTATTCTCTTTCAATGCTCATATCTCAGTCAATTTTGTTCGGATGAACGTGAAATTTTCAGGACATATTCTCAGATACTTATACTTCGAAAAAATGCAATAAAAAAATCGATTTTTTCAAAATCGCAAGTGGGGGTAACCCCTTTAAAGGGTTTACCTCCTCGTGGTATATTCGGGAGAGCGCTAAAATAGTAAAAGATACTCTAAGGTACTCCAACCTCAAAATTATGCACGTTATCAAACGAACTTTTCCTACACCAGTTGACGGTTTTGATCTGACAAATTCGTTGCTGAAAAAACGTTCATGATCCCATTAAAAAAAACATGTTGGCCAACTTAACGTCGCCATTTTGAATTTTGAACCAAAAATCATTTTTTTTAACGCCCCCCTTTGAACCCTGCAAGTTTTATTCCAATCAATACTTGATTGGAGCAGCATTTCTCGAGATAAATCAGGTGTAAGATTAAAATGGGACGCCCGGTATACTTTTATGTATCCGTATATATTTATGTGTGTGTGTGTGTTTGTGCATATAGGCAACATGCCAATTCCATCTTCTCGTTGCGGCGGATTGCTTCCCTGCGAAAACGCGGTTTTACGTCATCAACGCGAAACACCATATAGTATGAAATATGAATGCATTTATAGAAAGATACGGGAGTTTTTTTTCTTTTTATTAAGCAACGAGAGTGGCTTTTGCGTGTGACTGGTTGCCGCGATGTGGCGTTCGCACAATTGGGTTTTTGAGGTATCCCTTGCACGAATACGAATATTTAACAATTAACTGATTTTCGTCTACAACAAAATAAAATGATGTTGAAGTTTGCGTGGTTGGAACGCAACGAAAGTTCTTTTTTTACGTTTTATGTGCCATATAGTATTTATTATTATAAAAGAACTACTACTATTACTACTACTATTATTATAAAAGATCTTTTATTTTAGATTCATATCGCAGGTCGCGATATACATATCTTGAAAAATGGTCAAGATATTCGTCAAAAGAAATTTGTCAAAAGAAATAAATACCTTGAAAAATGGTCAAGATGTTTGTTAAAAGAAATAAATATCTTGAAAAATGTTCAAGATATTTGTTAAGAAATTTGTCAAAAGAAATAAATATTTTGAAAAATGGTCAAGATATTTGTCAAAAGAAATTTGCTGAAAGAAATAAATATCTGGAAAAATGGTCAAGATATTTGTCAAGAAATTTGTTAAAAGAAGTAAATATTTTGAAAAATGGTCAAGATATTTGTCAAAAGAAATTTGCTAAAAGATATAAATATCTTAAAAAATGGTCAAGATATTTGTCGAACGGAATTTGTCAAAAAAAAAAATACCTTGAAAAATGGTCAAGACATTTGTCAAACGCAAAATCTGTCGAAAGAAATTGAAGGAACTCAGAAACAGTCATTTCCGTTGCACTCCAACGATGCCAAACTCCGTTATCCCTTTTTCCCAGTTCACTTTCTGTCCTCTTCTTTCAACAATTTCTTATCCATTCTTATCGGAAATGTACGACCTTGGTAAACATGTGCAACAAAAAGGCTTTGGATATGCATAAAAATGATGAAAAGGAAAATGAACGAAAACAATCGTTGCATTCGAACGAAGCAAACGTCAACGTCATTGCATCAGAAGCAACGAAAATTCATGTATTAAAATCGTTATCTCGTTACCGCCCTTTTTTTTTACCATTATGTGCTACGAGACATCCCCGAGTCGAAATTTAGACCCTCCTTTGAATGCTCGAGAACCTATTTCCTTTGTAACGCACAGACCGCCGCCCTCCTTTGACTCCCTTTGAACCTTATATGGAGAAATTTGCACCGTTGGCGACCCTCCTTTAGCCCTGCTGAACCTTCTATTCAACCTCCTGAGCCTCCTTTAGGCCTATGGGCTCGGCTTGCGTGAACCTACACAACCTCGTTTTGGCCTAAAGTCCTATCTGTACCCTACAGAACCTCCTTTGAATCCAAAGCAGAAGGAAAATGAAAGACTGGATCCAAAGGAGGTTCTGTAGAGTCAAGCTATATCTGAAAAATAAATTATATGTGTGAATTAAAAATATGATGTTTGATTATTTATTATAAGATTGATTTATTATTTCGACGAACAGAATATGAAAAACTATAGTTTTAATACGTTTGTACTATAGTTATAGTACAAATATAGTATACGTTAATATAATCTAGTAAAGTACGCTGGTACTACATTTGTTTGTGTGTTTTCAAGTTTATTTCATTATTGTAAATAAATTATATATAGTTTATCTGAAAATATTTTTTAATTATAATTATCCCTTCTTCGGAATATCGGTGAACTGCGGATGGGAGAGAAGGGGGGGGAGCGGAGGGCAGCATATTGAAGTAGGCTTAAAGGAGGGTTAGTAGGGTCAGAAGAGGTTTAAAGGAGGGCTAGGAGGCTCTGCGAGCCACCGGTGAAAGGAGTCAAAGGAGAGTTAGTAGGGCGAAAAGAGGTTTAAAAGAGGGTCTGTAGGTTTGCGTAAGCATTAAATCAGGCTCACTAGGGTTTAAAGGAGGTTCAGATGAACCTACTAAACCTCCTTTGAGTGAAAAAGTCCAATTTCTGCCACTTTTGGAGGTTCAGTAGGTTCTGACATACATGTTTTTGAGATTTCCATTTGAACCTCTTGAACCTCCATTGAATGACAAATTGGGATCGAAAAGAGGTTTAAAGGAGGGTCTAAATTTTCGCCTCGGGTCATTTTTTACGATTTTCCAAAACATCGCAATGGAAATGTGCAAAAAAAATATTTCGGGTGATACAAAGAGCGGCCGTGGGCAACACTCTGGGCTGGGCTTTTCGGAAGTGGTGAACTGACTAGGCTGGGGTAAAACTTGAGGGAATCGTAAAAACTCCGAAAGATACCGGAAGGAGCATTCTGGAAAAAGGAAACAAATGTTTACGCTCGTGAGGGGAACTGTAAAAATATATGTGTTTATTGATCGTAAATTCATGAATTTATAATCGTACGGAACGACGCGTATAGATGTGAGAAAGAAAAGTGGGAAAAATGTATGGGGAACGGGGCGGTACGAAAAACCTGGGGTGGGGGTGAAAATTGGACTCTTGCTCTTCTCGCTCGTTTTATCCTTTCTCGAACGAATGGCAATTTCACGCGCCTTCCCTCGATGATGAAATCGTCGCGCTACTGAAATTCTCGTACGCGTATGTACTTTTGTCTCTTATTTTCTCTCTCGTACGTGTTCACCACCAATTCGCCATCTCCAATTCTTCGCGCTTCTTCTTCTACTCTTTTTCACTCGAACATACCATCCTCGCGGGCTCGTGGAGTACGACCTTGCTTCCGGCTTCCTCGGGCTCACTGAATATTCATGTCGACTCTTTTTTCAAAATCTTTGTCTCCCTCTCTCCCTCCCGCCCTCCCTCCCCCCTTTCCCTTCCACTACGCCACTGACGAAGTCGTCGAGCGAGAGAGGGTGGGGGGAGAGTGAGCAAGAAGCCGGATAGGGGGGAGAAAAAGGTGCGGCTTTGCTTTACATTCGCGCGTCCATTAAGGCGATTGACGGCGTAGAAAAAGACAAGAAAAGACGAATCGCGTGAAAGAGAGAGAGAGAGGGAGAGAAAAAAAAATACAACAAGCGTTGAAGGGTCACGTTAAACCAGGCATGAAACCGCAATGACGGAAAAAATTTATAAAAATACGAATTTTTATCGCTGAATTGTTTATTGCTAATGAAAACATTTCGCGATGGCAATAAAGTTCGGTCCTTTCGATAAAATGCAGCGCTTGATGGTCTTCGAATTTGCATCGTTGGTACGCAACGGAATTTAACATTTTTTTTTGTATTTTTCTCATCATTCCGAATATTTTGTACCGAATCAGAGTTGTCGGACGTAACAAAAAAAAATGCTACGGATGTTTTGGTAATTCTTGTAGCTTGAAATCGCCTAAGGAATTGGATGATAACGAGTTAACGATTTAAAAAATGGTTCTCAATTGCAAACTTCGTCGTACAGCTCGCCTGTAGGAAGACCGCGTTCGTATCGACCGAAAGAATTGATAACCCGGCTAAAAAAATGCCTTTTTTTCATTCAGATGTGATCCGCATCCAGAATCCTTATCTTTTTTTTTCTTTTTTTTTTAGTTCCGTTTCGGCGATATAAATTGATACGAGGTCATCTGCAGATAGCCCGCGGTAATCTAAAGTGTCGCGCGTAAATTCACACCGCAGTCACGCGACCGCATTATTGATCTTGTTCCGCCTATATTCTTGCCAGCCTTTCTCGGATAAAGTGGGAGACCGGTATAAATAGGGAGTTTCTTTTTTCACGATTATTCGTCGTGAATCGTTTGTACTGCGCGCCGTCATTCCTTCTCGCTCTCTTTCTCTCTCTCTTTTGCATCACTTTAGCTATTATTGCAACTGCATAATTATTTCACCGTTTTCTTTTAAATTTCTTTCAACTTTCGTCGATTCGTCTACAATTTTGCTCGACTGCGTTATTTATCGCGTGCTTAATTTCATTTTGTATTTTCTTTACGTAATTTTTTCTTATGTCGTCTTGTTGTGTTGCGATTTTTTAAATTCTATATTATGTTGCGAAAATTGTTTTTTCTTTCGCCATTATTTGGAACGCGATGTTTTTTCATATTGTTTTGTTATATTGCGATTTTTTAAATTTCATAATAATTCGGAAAAATTGCTTTAAGATTTAAAAAATATTATTTTGAATGCGATTTTCTTATTATTTTATTGCGTGGTTATTTCTTTAAATTTTATATGATTTGTGCGGTCTTTTATTATTATTTTTTTATTATTTTGTACCCGATTCTTGTATATTGCATTGTTTCTCTCTCGTTGTTTATTGATTTTATCGGATTATTTGTTATTTCTGTCTGTCCCTCCCCCCCTCTCTCCCTCTCTCCCTTTCTCTCTCTCTCTCGTGCGTTTTATTTATTTCCAAAAATAATTTTGTTCGCGACTTGTATCCATCTTTTATTATTTCGTGCCTGATTGCGTTATTTTGTATTATTTGTTTGTAGGCCACTTCGTGCTTTATTATTCTAAATGTTGGCCTCACCGTTTACCAGAGCATAATATATTTATCCACTTACTTCTCGCTCGCCCTTGCTCGCGCGGTCTCTGCTGCTCTCGTAGTTACGACACTGAGGGAGAAAGATGAAGGGCTCGGGGGAAGGTGAAAGGGGAGGGGTGGACGGGGAGGGATGATGGTGGCGGTGGCTGTTGGTGGTGGTTGATACCGCCTCTGGCTCGACGAGCTTTACGAACCGAGATCCCTGCCAGGCCGGGGGAGTTTGAGGGTAAGAACGGTATGACAAGCGTTTGATGAGGGGACCAATACCGCCCACTGAAATCTTGTCTCCCAGTGACTCTCACTCTGTACAACTCCATCGAATTACTCGAATCCGTTCCCTCTAAGGCGTTACCCCCACTTGTAGCGCAAAAAAAGGCCTTTTTCATGAATTGTTTTAAAGAAAACTACCAAACTTTTTTAATCGATCAATATACCATCTTAAAGAACACATCTTGAAGAACTTTCAGTAATTTTTTTATTAAAAAATATTACATTGTTTAGTGGCAAATGGCTGTCAATGAAATAATGTTTTTATATACACGGTTTGCGGTGACCAACATTGCGGCGAAGTGGATCATCTGAAAAAAAAATGCGGATGGATTTAGTCAAATATAAGTATAAACTAGTCTTTAATCGAAGGATTTTAAAAAATATTCATTTTTCACAAAATGGCGGACAGTCAAAGTTAATGGTTCGATTTTAACGAAAAAAAACGGCCGTTTTTGGCTATAAAACGGCCATTTTTTTCGAAAAAAAAAATCGAACGATTAAAGACTACATTTTTATGTATTAAATAAGCCTGCAAAATTTCAAGAAGATCGGTTCATTAGTGTTCGAGTAATCTTGGTCACCGACTTCAGAAATGCCATTTTGAGAAAAACGCGTTTAAAGTTTCAATTTCAGTTCTTCAATTCACGGATTCTTCTCTTTCAACGCTCATATCTCAGTCAATTTTGTTCGGATCGACTTGAAATTTTCAGGACATATTCTCAGATACTTATACTTCAAAAAAATGCAATAAAAAAATCGATTTTTCCAAAATCACAAGTGGGGGTAACCCCTTAAGGGCTCCTTTAATTTTAGACGCTATTAAAGGCTATTTTCATGATTTTTTTTCATAGGTTTTGATTAGAGATATTCATATAAAAGTTGTTACACTTAATAAATACATTTTCGAAATACATAAAAAATCTTTTTTATGTATTTGTGTAATCGAAACGAACTTTCAACGCGTGTTTCTCGAAATAACGTTTTTCGACGGCTCGTTTCAACCACCTATTCTTTACAATTATAGCTAAAGCGCATAGCATGGATTTTTTGAAATTTTGATGTTTACCATTTTTTTTGCCAAAAACGGTGAAGAATAACACGTTTTTTTCATTTGTTTTTTTTTCCAAAAATGGCCGCCATTTTGTTATTTTTGCATGTATTAAAAATCGTATGATATGCGCTATAGCCATTAACATACTGAATCTAAAACCGTTTAATTTTTTGTTTCGGATGATCCATCTCCGACATTTCATCAATAGCGCAGACTTACAATTATTTTTAGGACATTTTTTAAACTATCACTCTCGTCTATAAATAGTGAACTAATTTAATTTTAAAAAATTAAATGTATTTCGAAAGCGTATTTATTAAGGCCTTAGGCCACAGTAACGGGTATAAAATCACGTGCGAGTTTAACCATTTTTTTTTTCGTATGAAAAAGATATTCACTCATGAAATTAATTACACGTCTATTTAGTATGAATATCAAGCTGTTAGAAAATATATATATATTTTCGATGTACAAAATGGCCGACTACTCGAAACTTCATGAAACAGCTTTTTTCCAATTGGCGTGACAAATAACTTCAACAATTTTCACTCGATTTACTTCAAATTGAACAGTTCTGTTCCTAACGGCATTTCGCAGAGAAGTACGTGCGAAATTTCTGATTAATCGAAAACTTTTCATTTTATGAGCTGTTTATGAGCAGTTATAACGAAATTTTTACTGAAAATTCATTTCTTAAGTTCAAATACCTACAATTTTTTAATAAAGCAATATTTTTTAAATTCCGCACGTACTTCTCTAGGTATTCTAATGTAGATTGACGAGAATTTTTGTTTTTCGTTCTAGGTAAAAAATTGCGAATGCTAAACGCCACGCCCCGGAGCGCCTAAAAAAAAGATAACGAATGAAAATATTAGTACTCGGCCATTTTGTACATCGAAAAAAAAAATATATTTTCCAACAGCTCGATATTCATACTAAATAGATGTGTAATTAATTTTATGAGTGAATCACTTTTTCATATGAAAAAAAATGGTTAAATTAGCACATGATTTTATACCCGTTACTGTGGCCTAAGGCCTTAAATTATCGAAAGCACCATTCGTTCATTCTCAATTTTATCGTATTTCGTGTCGCTTTTTGTTTGACTCTAAGTACATTTGAACTTATTCCATATTATTTTAGTCTCTTCAATCTCCTCTACTTCACTTCACCAAGGCTTAGTCGTCCGGATTTTCGGTATTTTCAAATCCCCGCCTTTTTCAGGTGCGCTTTCGAATACGACAAATTCCTCCGTTAGATTGGTTGCCTCGTATTTATTTTTCGTGGTTTTCTTTCGCGCCATGCGCACCATCAAAATGGCGTGTATTTTTTTTTTTTTTTTCGCTCTTCTCTTCGCTTTTGCTTATTCCCTTGCGTCGGAGTTCGTGCCCGGTAACGATTTCTCGCCAGGTTGAAAGCCTCTGGCGGGTCGGTTGGAGGGTGGCAGTGAGGGTGGAGGGTGAGATGTGTTGTTGGATCGTGGACAACACCCTCTTGTTGTATATATCGAGCTATCCTGGTTCGTTTGGCAAGTCTCGCTGCCCCGACGAGACACAATCATCCCCCTTTTCCTCTCGCCTAAACGGTTCTCGAGCTTTACTTTTCTCCCACCTCCCCACCCCCCCCTCTCTCTTGCTCTTGCTTTCTCTCCATAAACAGCATCTCTGTTCTTCTCGGTTGTTCCATACGAGGACGAGACCTCGTCCTCGTATGGAACAATAGATTGACAACCAAAGGTGAGGAGAGAGAGAGAGAGAGAGAGAGAGAGAGAGAGAGAGAGAGAGAGAGAGAGAGAGAGAGAGAGAGAGAGAGAGAGAGAGAAATACAAAAACGAATATAAAATCGCAAAAACAATATATATGTACGTGCACACATGTCGTCGGACTATTCTCGTGTTAGGCCCTAGTCCCCATACTTAACATTATATACATTTCGATGTCTCCAAAGTCACCTCCAAATAAATATGAGCATATTTATGCGGAGGTCATTTCAAGGACCTTTCAGGACCCAAAATTTGCATCGTCGGAACACAACGAAAAACCTTCTTCACTTTTTCCTATTTTTATAATTGTATGAACGCTTGTACTGCAGTTTTAGATTACGTATTCCGAATAACGATGTTCAAAAAGACTTTAGTGATATTGGGAGCCTAAAAGTGCCAAAAATTGGGCAATACGAAAGAAAGAAAAAATTCGTCGCGTTCCAAAGGTGCAAACTTCAATGCCATAAATAATTGAGGAGTGACTTCGGAGCAGCCAGGTGATAGCCAATATTGCATAGATACAACGGTCACAAAATATCCTTCCCCCATATATGTGTCTCAAAACGTCTTGTCCCCCTATGCACGCGTATGTGGGTAGGTATGTTTATATTTAAGGGGGGATTGTCTTTTTTTTTCGCAAAATTTACCGCTTTTTGGGAATTTTTTTGTGAAGAAAGTATACAACGGAAAACTTGTGAAACTTGGCATATAGTTTTATTGATCTGTTTACTACATACAAAAAAATTTTTAAACAATTTCATCAAAAAATCCGCCTCCCACCGCCCTCGACGCGCGATGGTCCTTTTTTGATGGTGTACACGATTACAGCCTTCACGTTCATCCTGCACCAAAAACCCAAAAAGCATTTTACTTTAGACACATATAGCTATCGTTCGATGAAGGGAAAAAAAAAATTGACGATTTGGTGACGTTTTGAACTTGAAGTATCGATTTTTCGAAAAAAATTGATCGATTTTTTGTTATAAATAAAAAACTATTAAACGTATTGCTTTTTTGCTTCATCAAACGATAAAAGGATGTCAGCTGAGCATTCTGTCCAAATTTGAAGGCAATCGGTTGAATAGTTTTTGAGAAATCGTGCACACCATCAAAAAAGGACCATCGCGCGTCGAGGGGTGTGGGAGGCGGATTTTTTGATGAAATTGTTTAAAAAATTTTTTGTATGTAGTAAACAGATCAATAAAACTATATGCCAAGTTTCACAAGTTTTCCGTTGTATACTTTCTTCACAAAAAAATTCCCAAAAAGCGGTAAATTTTGCGAAAAAAAAGACAATCCCCCCTTAAGGATGTTGAGTCCCTATGAAACATGTTAATGTTAATTGTTCAATAAATAGCTTCTTAATCTTCATGAAATTTTTACACGACCTCCTGAATACTTCATGTAAAAACATACCAAATTTTCAGAATTCTATCATCATTACTTCAACCTCCTTAAGGGTTGAAATAAAAAATGATAAGAAAATTCTGAAAATTTGGTATGTTTTTGTATGAAGTATTTAAGAGGTCGTGTTAAAATGACACGACGATTAGGAAGCTCGTTTTAAAAAAATTAACATTTTGTTAAGAACAATTTTTAAAAGAAATAAAAAAAAATGTATCAATAAACTTCGTTTTGTTTCCGTTGCTTTCAGTATATTGTATATATTATAAAATTGAGAGGTCAAAAAAAAAAACTTATTGCAAAGTTACATCAGTTTCCATAAAACAACATTTAATTTGTGAATGTTAATTGTTCAATGACGAGCTTCCTAATTGTCGTGAAATTTTTACACGATCTCTGAAATACTTCATACAAAAACATACCAAATTTTCAGAATTTTATCATCATTTGCGATTTGGGACTCAACATCCTTAAGAGAGACGGGAAGGGAGAGAGCGAGTGGAAGGATAAAGGAGAGAAGAAGTTTTCTTGCGCTGTTTCTATTTCGCTAGCATTCGGTTGCTTCGGGTTGAGAACCAGTCTGAGGTATCTCCGGTTCAACATTTACATTTACATGTCAAACAAGGGCCGATCTTCTGCCGCCCTCCTCCTCACCTTCGCACACTCGAACCTCTGGGCCTTTCTCTCAACCTTCTCTCCCTCCACTCGTGTCTCTCTCTCTCTCTCTCTCTCTCTCTCTCTCTCCTCCCTCCTCCCCGCAGCTTTTTCGCTCTGTCTCTTTTTGTCATTGTCCCATTCTCTTTTCCGCTCTCTCTTCGTTTCTCTTTGTTCTTCTCTTTTTATTTCTCCGTCCATATTTGGCTAATCGAAGTATTCTCCACTGTCCTCGCTCTCCCTCATTATCCCTCTCTCTGTCTCCATCCCTGCCCCTCCGTCACTCCTCGTACCCGTTTTGATGAATCTCTTTCTCTCGCGCCGTCTCGCTCGCTCGTATTTGGTAATCGAGCCACCCACGCATCATCGTGTCACATCCATACCGAGCGACCGCGAGAGGGTCACGAAAAGCTGGGGCGAAGTAGGAGCTGAACGATATAGAGATCCGCGGGATCGAGCCGCTTCGACGAAACTTTTTTTTCACCCCACGTGTGCCGCCGGGACTAATCCATTTCGATTTTTCATCGGAAAAATTGGACGGACATAAAAGTGCAAAATAGAGAATTGAACGAGATGAGAAATGATAACCGCTGACGCAAGAGAAAAGAAGAGTGGGAGAGAGAGAGAGAGTGATGGATCGTTCCTCTTCTTCTCTCTCATCATACAGGCGTTTCTCGCGATTCATGCAGATCAATCATAAGAAATATCGCCCCGCATGCTGCTTCACCCCCTTCCGTTTATTTCTCTCTCTTTCTCTCCTCTCTCTCTCTCTCGCTCTCCCCTCGGAAATTGTCGAAACTGTATTTTTGTAGTCTGCCCCCCCCCCCCACACACTTACACGAAAATACATAGGGGAAAGGTGGACAAGATGATCCCCCTAAGAAAGAATGCTTCGTAATTTTAAAGATATTTAACATAATTAAGACCTGAAAGCGTTTACTACTGGCATATTTATTTATCTTACGATTGGCGTATTCGAAATATTCAATTTATTAGGGTTTCAATAAAAACATTCCTTTTTTTTAACCTTACGTAAGGATCATCTTGGACACCACGGTGTTTCAGATGAACCCTAAGATAGACAAAACGATACCCCTGATCATCTCGCCTCTGTTTTTGTAAATGAAAATAAAAATTTGCTCGAGCTTACAACACATTTATATTTATATCAATCATCCATATACAACTGAACTAGTCTTCTACAGCCAGTCTTAAATTACTTAGGTATGTCAATTATCATTTGTCAGATCAATTATACATTATTAGTGTATGTTCAACAAAAACTGACAATCTGTTTGACAAAGGTAAAGTATTTTAATATCGATAAATAGTAAATAATTCAATCGCTTAAAACTATCGATAAAGTTTAAGTTACTATAAAAAAGTTGAATAGTATAAACCTATTTAACAAAAATAATCTATTCAACAAAAAACGAAGATCCTAGGGATCATTTCGTGCACAAATAACGTACCTGCATCTTGTACACTTGACAGGGAATCATCTTGCCCCAAAATGCTTTCATCCATTGCTCGGTAGCGTAATCTATAGGTATTCCACTATTATCCGAAAAATCCGGAATGCTGCCATACGAAAGTCAATTTCTTCTATTAGAATATTATTACTGCTATTATTATCATCACCATCATTGACATCATCGTTATAGTCATCACCATCATCATCATCATCATCGACATCATCACTATTATTAAAAATACAACCACCTAATTTTTTATTCAATACTTTCCTTCCTCATTTTCCGATTTATCAACCGAGTCGATAAACGAAAATTTATCAATGTTCATTTAAAACGACGATGGCTCACTGCTGCTTTTGCCTGGAAGAATTTTCCTCTACTCCTCGTGTTTTTACACATGGATGGAAATAATCACCGAGACACTCATTAGGTGTACACTCTGTCTCTCAAAGAGTACAAAAAAAGTCACCCTTTGAAAGGTTTTGTCCCTCAAGTTTCTATAGGTATAAGGTACCGGAGACTGGTCTGTTCTCGCACGGCTATACGTACGATGCTGCACAGCAGAGCCTTGTTCATTTATCCAAATTGGAGCCCACTGCATTAGCGGGGACAGAGAAGCCAATATAGGTGTGCGAGAAGGATATCGGGTATCGATAAAACCGGCTATACATACACACGTACATACATACATAAATGCATAAATACGAATAAAGTGGGGCGGAAAGTGACTTTGAAGACATTGTCCGTCGCAGACGGTCCTTATAGTAGCCTATTGTCCTTGTACCTAACGTTACATGGATACAAAGGCTTTAAAGTATTCTTTCTATATATATATATATATAACTTTGTGTTTTTTGTTTGTTAAAAATAATTATTTCTAAAATAATGTTTCAAAAATGTATAAAACAATTTTTTTAAATGTCTGAACAAATTCTAATTCTCATTTAATGTCTAAAAATTCCAAAACGATGTTCCAAAAACTCGAAAATGACACACTGCCTCTGATCCTTCGTAAACTTTCATTCGTTTAACCACTCATTGGCTTATTCGTGCTCGTTCGTTCGTCCAACACGAACATCCTGTTCGTCTGTTCGTATCCATTGTTCATTGTAATTGTAGCAATGTGCATAGCGAAACGCTGGGTAGTCTAAATCACATTCCACACTCTAGGCTGCGTTTCTCTAAAAGATTCATCGAAATCGATTCAGTTCCCAAGTTGCAAGCCCGTTGCATGCGGGCAACTTTTTTTCCAAACACGATTTTCCCACTTCGTTCAGTCGCTGTATATGAGCCGTAAAGAAATTAAGGAAGCTTTCCAGTGTGACAGCCCGAAAAATCGCTGTTTTTCGCGATTTTTTTTTTTAAAGAAAAAATAATATAATCGGTCTGGTTTTTTTTTGTATATTAATTGGGTATTGAAGAATACAAAACAATTTTTTAAAGATCGATTTATTAATTAATTAATATCTATAAAAATGATGAAACAATTGTTGCAGAAAATGCACTTGGATGTGGTGTCCACGTTGGGGGTCACAATTTTGATCTGAAACAAAAAACACAAAAAGATTATTGATCGGTATATAATTGGCTTTCGTGCTATGGAGGCTTTTTTTTTTTTTTTTGCAAAAATGGCGCCGGTTTGAACAAAAAGTATCGATTTTAGCATTTTTTTTGGCAGTTTTTTTTACAAAAAAATAGGAAGATGTCAAAAAAAAAAAAGCTTCCATAGCACGATAAACAATGACGTTAAGAATATTGTGTAAAAAATTCAACTCGATAGCTTTAAAACTCTGCCCTCCAATTTGGACACCGTTTTGAAAAATGCTGTTACGAGAAAAACGCGTTCAAAGTTTCGCTGTAGCTGTAGCGCTCCGTTGCCTTCTTC
>OX632363.1:28727633-28755498 GCA_951751655.1 Ophion costatus
AGGGCTGAGGGAGAAATATAGAAAAAGCAATTTATTTGAGGGGGGAGATCCCTTAATGCAGCCGAAAAGAGCGAGTTTTAAAGATGTTTTCGTGTCGAAAGTATTCATTCTACATAATCAGGGAGGTACGATCACTTCCACGGGGTCAAAAAAGGGTCTAAATTTATTTTACACACAGCTGCTCTGATTGATGTTCACTTATGTTGATTATTCGTATTATCGATTATAGTGTGCCAAATGTTGTGGTAAATAATGAATTTATTGCCCGTGAACAAATAAAAAGTGAAAAATTAGATCGTCGACGAGTCGGTAGTAATCTTCGTAATGATAATGTTAACATATCCACCATAAAAACGGACAAAAATCAGCCGGAAACCTATTAAAAAAGGCTTGAATTACCTCAGCGGAATAAACACGATAGACAGAATATATTGCCTATCAGAATATTATTGATACGTGATAAATGATAAAGCTCCATAAATTGTTGTTTGCATATTTTGTGGCGGCTTCTATTCAAATTAATTTCAAAACAAAGCTGGGTTATGTTCGCCAAACGCATCAGCTGTTACTCGCGACGTTGCTAAGTCCGTGGGTGCTATTTCGTCGTTCTGACAATTTTCAACCGGAAATTGAAAGTTTCTCGTAACGTAGTGCTTTAACTACACGGTGAAGATTGATTTTCTTATTTTGTACAATATCTATTATATCTGATCTATCGAATTTCAGTTTTCCAACGGGTTTAGTTGGATACGTGAGCACAAAAACCACGATCACCGCACTTCCGGTCGACCGTCTCCATAAGACGACGTGTTTCGGTAGCTCGAAGAACAGTGAAATATTCGAAAACTGATACGTGTTTGAAAAATGTTATATTTTTCGTGGAATTGTCACTACGGTGTTTGTGTGCGAATGAAGAAGTCGCTTTTGAGAATTATGTTCGAAAAACTTGAGGTTCACGTAGACGGTAATTATGTTATCCAAAAGTGTGGGAAACGTCAGAATGATCGATCAGGTAGTTTTTTAATTATCTCGTACGCGGTTCACGGAAAAGTGATTTTTAGGAGAACGCGTCCAGGGTTTCAAAACTCGGACATTTTGTGATTGAATGGCCTACCCATTGATCCGCGATCCCCGTTCCATACTTCAGTCCTCACCTTTCTTGACATTGACAGCTCAAAAAATGTGGACATTGAAAAGGAATGATTTTTCGTTACGTTCCAACGATGCAAACTTCAACTCAATAAAAACGCGCAAGTGAAAATGTATCAAATGAACGTATTTCATGGATTTCAATGAAACTCTTTTATCGGACTATCGGTCACAGATGTATTCGGAGCAGGAGAGGATTAATCCGTCGCGTGGACGATGCGGCTTATTAAGGATGTTGAGTCCCTATGAAACATGTTCATTTTAATTGTTTAATAAATAGCTTCTTAATCGTCATGAAATTTTTACACGACCTCCTGAATACTTCATGTAAAAACATACCAAATTTTCAGAATTCTATCATCATTACTTCAACCTCCTTAAGGGTTGAAATAAAAAATGATAAGAAAATTCGGAAAATTTGGTATGTTTTTGTATGAAGTATTTAAGAGGTCGTGTTAAAATTTCACGACGATTAGGAAGCTCGTTATTAAAAAATTAACATTTTGTTAAGAAAAATTTTTAAAAGAAATTAAAAAAAATTTATCAGTAAACTTCGTTTTGTTTCCGTTGCTTTCAGTATATTGTATATATTATAAAATTGAGAGGTCAAAAAAAAAACTTATTGCAAAGTTACATCAGTTTCCATAAAACAACATTTAATTTGTGAATGTTAATTGTTCAATAACGAGCTTCCTAATTGTCGTGAAATTTTTACACGACCTCTGAAATACTTCATACAAAAACATACCAAATTTTCAGAATTTTATCATCATTTGCGATTTTGGACTCAACATCCTTAATTTGCCAAGCATAGGCCTTCGTTGAAATCCATAGGTGCAATAGGGATTAACCGTTCGTTCGGTATCTTCATTTATCCCTGTACGCGTCCCGGTACATACGCAACTATATGTACAACAGTTCACGAGCGCAAGATGCAACAACGCAATCGAACGGTAGCGAGACAAAACATAGGTGGATAACGAGCTCGAAGGAAGTTGACCGTGCACACACACACCTACGCACACTCATATGTACGCACCTACACGTATGTCCACCGACGTACATTTTCATGCCCCCGCCCCTCCGCCCCTCCGTCCCCCTGATTGGCAGGCGCATACACTCGTCTATAGCGCACGTACGATCATACACGTACCCAGATCCAAGTGCGGCAACACACATAGTCGTCTATTTCCGACAGCGGGTCGATCGTACCGTTTATTTGTACAGGTCGTGCTCTGGAACTTGCGGGTGACGCTCAAGCTCTGCGCGAGACGGCGTAACGCGAGAATGAGACACGAGGGAGCACGAACGGGGGGGGGGGGGGGGGCTTTTGCAGCTTAGTGCATGCTGCTGCGTAAACACATCCAAAACCCACATGCACAGTCACACGGGAAAATGGGACTTCGGAGCTGTCGTTTCTGTTCGATGTTGGCTATGAGCACATCCGGCTGCTTTTAGGACGGTCCTCCGATATCGTCAGGCTTACTTTGGGGCCCGGACGGTACCCCGTACGACTGCTATTGGTGCAAACGTACGGAAGACACCGGGGTGCGCGTAATATCGAGTATGGGGACTGGTAGGCAACCGCGGGGACGCGCGGTACTTCGTAGTTGGGTGTACTCGGAATTACCTTTCCGCGTGTACACGTGTGCGGGTGGACGTATGTATGCGAGCATGTAAAGGCTGACGGTAACGAAGGGCCACAAGGCACGTAATCCAATACCCAACGTAACGCGAGTTACGCCTTTCCGTGTGCCACTTGCTCCAAGCATAAATCCATCTACGTGCAGTCTCACGCGTCCTGGGCTTGGTACACATCGAGGGGCGGTGGAGGTACGGTGGTGAAGCCTAAGCAAAGGGGAAGGCTGGAAGGGAGGAGGGTCTGGCCAAAGACCGCAGCACTGTCGTGTATCTCGTGTTTCTTCGCTGATGGGCACCACTGTCTGCAGTGCGACGTACTGTGCATTGTTTATCCAAGTGCAATTGCATCATGCGACACGGCGGTTCGTCTGGTCATACCAGCTTCAACTCTCGCTCCTCCCGTGCCTCTGTTTGCCTCACCTTGGCCCAGGTTCTTCCTCGTCTCTGTCATTGAAGTACATCACGTGTCGAAATTTAGACCCTCCTTTAAACCTCCTTTCGATCCCAATTTGTCATTCAATGGAGGTTCAAGAGGTTCAAATGGAAATCTCAAAAACATGTATATCAGAACCTACTGAACCTCCAAAAGTGGCAGAAATTGGACTTTTTCACTCAAAGGAGGTTTCGTAGGTTCATCTGAACCTCCTTTAAACCCTAGTGAGCCTGATTTAATGCTTACGCAAACCTACAGACCCACTTTTAAACCTCCTTTCGCCCTACTAACTCTCCTTTGACTCCTTTCACCGGTGGCTCGCAGAGCCTCCTAGCCCTCCTTTAAACCTCTTCTGACCCTACTAACCCTCCTTTAAGCCTACTTCAATATGCTGCCCTCCGCTCCCCCCCTTCTCTCCCATCCGCAGTTCACCGATATCCAATCTTTCATTTTCCTTCTGCTTTGGATTCAAAGGAGGTTTTGTAGGGTACAGATAGGAGTTTAGGCCAAAACGAGGTTGTGTAGGTTCACGCAAGCCGAGCCCATAGGCCTAAAGGAGGCTCAGGAGGTTGAATAGAAGGTTCAGTAGGGCTAAAGGAGGGTCGCCAACGGTGCAAATTTCTCCATATAGGTTCAAGGGGAGTCAAAGGAGGGCGGCGGTCTGTGCGTTACAAAGGAAATAGGTTCTCGAGCATTCAAAGGAGGGTCTAAATTTCGACTCGGGATGATGCACGAGCTGATTCTCGCGCCAATGATCGAGCAGGTTTTTCCTTGGCCGCGATCGTACATTTCCGGTTGGCTCGCTCGGTGGTGCGACTAACAGATTCCCATCCCCTGGTCGTTGGGGGATGACGCCATTATACTTGCGGCAAACGGCGGTCTCGTCGAGGAAATTTATTCGAGCTGTCCACGAGCTTTTTGCCCGGGCACTCTTCCCTCTTTCGCCGTCTCCTTTCCGCTCGCTTCTTCGTCGCCTCGGACCAATCTTGCAAATTAATTAGTTCGAACGGATAGAGAGGCGAGCGAGAGAGTCGGGGAGTTCACGGGGGGAGCCCAACAGGAGTGGAACAAAGAGAAGGAGACGAAGACTTTGCTCCTTCGCTAACGTTGCTGGCTGGGAAGAATCGAAGTGGGGAAACAATTTCCTTCCTTCTCAGCCTCAAAGCCCTCCCTTCGCTACCTACCAGACTCCCCCACGGCACTCCTCCAGCCTGGTGGCTCTTTCACGCCGTCTCAAACTTCGCAAGGAAGAGACAAAAGTAACGACGGCCAGGGTGTACTATGTTTTTTCCAACCGTCATTCCATCATCTTGGTTTCTTCGTTTCATCCGTCCCGTCCTCTCCCTTCCCACCTGCCCACTTTTCCGATAGCTCGTGTTCCTTTGTGCACCTCCCAGACTACCACTGTCTATACACCTATCGATTCTTCAGATTATCGGAAAACGATTGTTCCCGAGACCCACGCGCCTTCTCTCTATCTCCATTCCTGTCTCGATCTCGTTCCCTCCAACGTCAACTTGCCGACGCTCCACCTCTCGCTGCTCTCCTGTCTCTCGGTTATTCAGGAGGGCGAATCCGATCGCGGAGAAGGTATAACGAGGTTATCCAGTGTCGGAGGATCTCTGTCAACGCGCCCGGACTGAAATAAGGGCACGAGGGATAGCCAGAAAGAAGATCGGGAGCGAAGGAGTTTGGGCGGGGAGCTGCAGGTTGGAAAGTTACCATCAAAGAGGGTGTTGTCGATGTAGCCGATGGCGGCATTTCCGTGTTAGGGATGTCACTGGTGTACGTCGAGCAGTGCTCGATACCCGAAGCTATCAGGCACATTGTGGGCACACCCAATTCTTTTTGGAATCCCTGACTCACAGCGTCGTGTCTTATCAATGCTGCGGCAATCATTGATACGGAAGTAACGAAACGCTGGAACAGCAGGAATGATGCTGTTGAAGTTTGCATCGTTGGATGGCGACGAAAGTTCGTTTTCATATCTTTGTCCTTATTCTCGTCATCGTACGAAATGTTTTTTTGTAGGTTTGGATTGTAGGTCTCGAAATGAGTGTTTTGAAAAAGACTCTAGTCTATTTGGTAGACAGAATCGGCGTGTAGAAATTTAGGAAATTCAGGAAACTGAATTCTCGTTGCATCCCAACTATGCGAACTTTTCAATGTCATCAGGAATTTACACTGGCATCTCGTTGCGATCTCAATTATTTCTCCTGATTTATAAACCAATAGTAATAAAATTACTTCATATTTGTTTCATCAGTAACTATAGATATTGTGTAAATAAAGTTGATTACTTTTGCAACGTTTCTGTGCTCCACGTCGTAGGTCTCGAAATGAACATCTTAAGGAGGTACGATCATTACTACGAATCCAACTTTCGGATTTGAAATTTTTATATGATTTTGACGAATACTTTATGCGCGTGTTGCCAAAATTTGAGTTATTTTGAAAGCTTAGTTTTTTCGCAATAA
Source organism: Ophion costatus (assembly GCA_951751655.1). NCBI lineage: Eukaryota > Metazoa > Arthropoda > Insecta > Hymenoptera > Ichneumonidae > Ophion > Ophion costatus. The sequence continues at coordinate 28,733,334 of OX632363.1, forward strand.
AACTGTAAAGTCGAGCACTTTGAGTTACGGAAGTACGTCGTCTTATGGAGACGGTCAGCCGGAAGTGCGGTGATGGTCGTTTTTCTGCTCACGTATCCAACTAAATCCGTTGGAAAACTAAAATTCGATAGATTAGATATAATAGATATTGTAAAAAATAAGAAAATCAATCTTCACCGTGTAGTTCACCGTGTAGATGTAGTGTAATCAACATCGCGAGTGACAGCTGATGCGTTTGGCGGACATAACCCAGCTTTGTTTTGAAATTAATTTAAATATGAGGCGCCACAAAATATGCAAACAACAATTTATGGAGTTTTATCATTTATCACGTATCAATAATATGTATAATTATATTCTGCCTATCGTGTTAATTCCGCTGAGGTAATTCAAGTCTATTTTAATAGGTTTCCGGCCGATTTTTTTTGCCTAGTCCGTTTTTATGGTGAATATGTTGATATTATTATTACGAAGATTACTACCGAGTCGTTAACAATCCAATTTTTCCGTTTTTACTTGTTCACGTCCAATATATTCATCATTTACCACAACATTTGGCACACTATAATCAATAATACGAATAATCAACATAAATAAACATCAATCAGAGCAGCTGTGGGTAAAACAAATTTAGACTCTTTTTTGACCCCGTGGAAGTGATCGTACCTCCTCAAGAAGCAGTTGATGGCTTTTCGTAGGCAGAATCTGCCAATAGAAATTGAAGAAATTCAAAGCAATGCATTTTCATCGCATCCCAACGATGCAACAAAAACTGCACGATAGTAAAATCGCTTCGTTTATTTCATCAACAACTATAAATATTGTGTAGACAAAGTAAATAACGTTTGCAACGTTCCTGTGCTCCAACGTCGTTTCAAAACGACGCTCAGTATACATGCCGGAAACGGCGCCGGGTCATTCCGTGAAAGTTTCGCGAATCATTGCAAAGCTTTGGTGTGAATTAATCGTTGGCTGCGGGCGAGTGGTATGAACAATGGGCAGAGGACAAGGAGGGGAGGGGCAGTGAGAGAGACAGAGTACAATCATCCCCTATTTCTGGCCCCGCTGCTCAATCGAAAACGTTGGGAATTCCGCGAGGGTGGCCGGGAAAAGAGCCCCGCGAATATTCCAACGAGCGCGCGAGAGGGTTGAATGCAGATAGAGAGAGAAGGGGCTAGAGAGAGAGAAAGGGAGGAAGCGAGAAAAGGGTGGATTGTAAAAGCTCGACGGTCAGCGACAATCGGGGTTAACCAGCGCAACAGCAACCTGTTCGATGACTGTACCATTTGATGATTGCAACAAGTGCGGGTCACACTGCTCCGTTGCTCCGATATCCCGCATGTACAACACACACACCCGCGCTCCGCTCAGCGCGGGTGTGTAGGACATGTTTTCGAAACCCCAGCATTCATTCCCACTTTACGAGGAAGAGGGGGGAGAGGGAGAGGAAAAGAGAGAGGGAGAGCTCGCGTATCATTCGCTCTTGTTTCGAATCCGTGCAGCGTGTGTGCGTGTGTTCATCATTGCTCCGTTGTTGCTTCTACACATGTTCGTACTCTCGTTCCCATATAGGAACCTAGCAGAGCTCAACAAGTGGCCAAATCATTCTCTCTTCCGTTGACTCCGATGAATAAAAAAAAAAACAATACCGGTTCACCTCCCCGGCCCTCGTAGCCATTTTCATTCGCCCTCACCGCCACATACCCCCGCCCGGATGAATGCTAAAACTCTGTTTTCACCATGGCGATCCGAGCAATCCAGTACTCACCAGTCAATTTACTCCCGCTCTTCGATTCTTGTATTTTGTTGTTTCGCCGATCCATTCTCGTTTACGCAAGCCCCGGTTCGCCTTTTTATACGTTTTTTTTTTTCGGCTTTGGGTGGAAAATTAACGTCGTGCGATCAACTCGTATGAGAAGATGCGGCGAGGGGAGTGAGGTTGGCAACTGGCAATCATGTAAAAACTGGATAAGAAAGCCTCTCAGGCCAATTATCCGAAGTTGTCAGGCTGGGTCACGCATAAGGAAGTCGATTGAGGATGCGGGTGAGCGGGAGCACGGGAATTCGTTTCGTTGTGGCATTTTCTTTAAGGGCGGGGTAAAGTTAATTCGGCGAAAAAAAGGTATGTTTTAAAGATTTTTTTTTAGCGTAACGAACAGTGTTCGTTTATTGAAAAATTTACATATAATAAAGTAACATTTGAACAACATTCTCCTAAATTTGCATTGCAAAATATTCAAAATTGAGCGAGTGAAAATTAAACCCCGGAGGCGCCTCGAAAAAAAGGTGGTTTACGGTGTGCACCATAACTCGCAACAGAATCATCTGAAACAAAAAAATCAAAATGCATTTGTTAAAGGAGATGTTTCTCGAGGTAATGACGGGAGGATTTTTTTTTTTTTCGATTTTTCGTAGCACTTGGGAGCCAAAAACCCGATTTTCGCTAAAAATCGGAAATCGGGTTTTTGGCTCCCAAGTGCTACGAAAAATCGAAAAATCGAAAAAAAAAAATCCTCCCGTCATTACCTCGAGAAACATCTCCTTTAACAAATGCATTTTGATTTTTTTGTTTCAGATGATTCTGTTGCGAGTTATGGTGCACACCGCAAACCAACTTTTTTTCGAGGCGCCTCCGGGGTTTAATTTTCACTCGCTCAATTTTGAATATTTTGCAATGCAAATTTAGGAGAATGTTGTTCAAATGTTACTTTATTATATGTAAATTTTTCAATAAACGAACACTATTCGTTACGCCAAAAAAAAATCTTTAAATCATGCCTTTTTTCGCCGAATTAACTTTACCCCGCCCTTAAAAAATCGTGGAATTTGTTTAAAAAATCGTGGAATTTCCTTGAAATGCCGTGGAACTGCAGTGTGTCCCGATCGTGGAGGAGATCTGGCGAGCTCTTGGGGCTACGTTTGGCTTCTTCATGAGAGGCGTTGATGTTGATTGTGGAAGACGAGATGAGGCTCTTGAATCATATTTCTTTCTCATTCGCCTTCGCTGCAGCTCCTCCTGCTTTTTGAGCCTTAGTCATCTCCTCTTTTTCCTAATTTTGCTTTTCTTGTTCGTGTTCCTTTTGATTCGTTCTCCATTAGTCCTTTTTCTGGTTTTTCTCCAGCCTGCTCATTTTCCTTCTAATCTTCTTTTTCTTCTTCTGCTTCGTCTCCCCCTTCTTTTGGATCCTCTCCTCGGCTTTTTCTGCTCCTGTCCCTTCGCGGATCTTCTACTCCTGACTTTTTCCCACGAGTTTTTCTCTCGCTCGATTTTTTGTGCACCTCTTTGTGCTTATTCTTCGTCTTCTCTTCTTCTGGTCCTTCTTTGCCTCTACTTCCTCTTTCTCGCACTCCGCTGGAAAACGAGACGAGGCTCTTCGAATAGATGAGGCCCTTTGCTGTAGCTTCTCCTGCTTTTTGCTTTCTTCTGCTCGTCTATTTACTTTTGCTTTTCCTGTTACTTTTGATTGTCGTTCTTCGTTGGTCATTCTGGTTTTTCTCCACCCTGCTCCTTTACCTGTTTATTTTATTTTTTTCCTTCTCCGGTTTCGTTTTCTCCTCCTTTTGGATCTTCTTCTCCCCCTTTTCTCCTCTTGTCCCTTCTTCGCGGATCTTCTATTCCTGACTTTTCTCCTCTCCTTGTCGTCTTCCTTTCTTTTTGTGTGTGCACCCCTTTGTGCTTCTTCTTCTCTTTTTCTCGTGCTCCTTTGCCTCTGCTTCCTCCTTCTCGTACTCCTCTTCTTTTTTCTGCTTCCTGCTCCATCCCAACCCCTACTGCGCTCATATTCCACCTTGTCCTTCATGTTCTCCCTCCTCCACCACGTCTTATTTCTTCTTCTCGACCTTCGACCTCTTCCTTCCTCTTGTTTTCCATTCTCCTCTTCTTGTCCTCTTCTGCCCCTCCCTCCTTCTCTTCTTCTCGTTCACAATCATTTACAAACCCTCCGGCCATGTCTTCTACTCCCACCCCCCCCCTCTCTCTCTCTCTGTCTTTCTCTTCTGGTCGCTCATTGCGTACATACACGGTTCAACGGAACGGGTCTCATTAAGAACGCCTTCACGACCCTCATTCTTCGAGTCTTGCGTGCGGCTCTCCCTCCCGCTTCCTTCTCTCCCCGGCCACTCTGACACGCCGTCCCCCTTTCGTCGCTGTATTGCCTTTCATGCCCGTGCTTGTTTCACACATGGGTACTCCATACGCACTCGTTCACACCCCCCTCCCCTCCGCTTCTCGTATTCTGTTTTACACTATTCTCATTCTCGTTCGCAACAAATGGTCTGTTCGGTTGTCAATTTTTTTCACCATTTTTCGATAGTCGATTTTCCAATATTTTAGCTGGATAGAGAATCAGAACGACGAGGTCGGGATCTTACACACAATTAGTACACAGTCTTGTCAAGTTTGAGTTCTTTTTACGGAAAAAATATTAATAAACAATGAAACCAGTATAATTTAAGGCCCTAGGTCACAGTAGCGGGTGTAAAATCATGTTTGAATTTAACCATTTTTTTTCGTATGAAAAAGTGATTCACTCACAAAATTGATTACACATCTATTTAGTATGAATATCAAGCTGTTAGAATTTTTTTTTTCGATGTAGAATAAAGAGCTGTAGAACAAAAAACAAAAATTCTCGTCAATCTACATTAGAAAACCTAGAGAAGTACGTACGGAATTTAAAAAAGATTGTTTTATTCAAAAGTTGTAGGTATTTGAACTCAAGAAATGAATTTTCAGTGAAAAATTTCGTTATAACTGCTCATGAAATGAAAAGTTTTCGATTAATCAGAAATTCCGTACGTACTCCTCTGTGAAATGCAGTTAGGAACATAACTTTTAAATTTGAAGTAAATCGAGTGAAAATCGTTGAAGTTATGTGTCACGGCAATTGGAAAAAAGCTGTTTCGAGAAGTTTCGAATAATCGGCCATTTTGTGAGTCGAAAAAAAAAATCTATATTTTCTAACAGCTTGATATTCATACTGAATAGATGTGTAATTAATTTTATGAGTGAGTCACTTTTTCATACGAAAAAAAATTGTTAAATTCGCGCATGATTTTATATACTCGATACTGTGGCCTAAGGCCTCAAGTGCCTTCAAAATCACCGTCGACCTATCCGTCTACGCGTATACGCTTTCGCCGGTGAATGTGTTATTACGATTGGGCTGCAAGTAGCCCGGTAGAAATATCGTTTGCGAGCTGAAAACGAGAGACGCAAAGTTTTGCTATCCGATTCTCGGGAGTTTCTTCTCAGCCTCCTGTGCATTATCGCAGGATGCTCGGCGGGCGCGTCGCCCCATTACTAATCGAATTCTTCTCGTTTCAGGGTGGCGGTGGAAGCAGCGGGGCTGCGGGCGGTTTGAAGTTCACGGTGGCTGACACTTGCGAGAGAATCAAAGAGGAATTCAATTACATCCAGCAACAGTACCACTCGTGAGTATATAGTCGTCTTTTCGTTTTCTCGTTTCCCCTTCGTCTTTGGCTCGCTTCGTCATTTTGAACTCTCTAATATTTGTTCTTCTCACGTCGCCTTATTTGTCCCCATTTGGATAGTTCGCAAGGTGCACCATCCTGCTGCTTTTCTCTGTGCCTTTCGTATTATTTTATCCCTCAATCTTGATGCACTGGGTCTCCTCCTCTTTGTTTTCCACCTCCTCGTCCTCTTCTTCGTTTTTCGCCTCCTCTATCTTCTTTCAAATAGTTCATCGTCTCCGCCTTCGACTCTTCTTCGTTTACCACCTCCTCCGTCTACACTGGGATAACACTATATTTCTATGTACCAGGACTTGCTAACTATTAACAAATGGTAAAGTTGGCTACGGCAAAACAAATACCTTCTTACAGTTAATGAATCGTTCATTTGAGCCTCGGAATTGTCACAAATGACGATTTGGTAATAGTTAATAAATGGGCACTTTAATGGAACATACCCGTTCTTAACAGCCAATAGACATACAGCCGGTCTAACCCAATGCTTCGTATTAAGGCGTTACCCCCACTTGTAGCGCAAAAAAGGCCTTTTTCATGAATTTTTTTAAAGAAAACTACAAAACTTTTTTAATCGATCAATATACCATCTTAAAGAACACATCTTGAAGAACTTTCAGTAATTTTTTTATTGAAAAATATTACATCGTTTAGTGGCAAATGGCCGTCAATGAAATAATGTTTTTATATACACGGTTTGCGGTGACCAACATTGCGGCGAAGTGGATCATCTGAAAAAAAAAATGCGGATGGATTTAGTCAAATATAAGTATAAACTAGTCTTTAATCGAAGGATTTTAAAAAATATTCATTTTTCACAAAATGGCGGACAGTCAAAGTTAATGGTTCGATTTTAACGAAAAAAAAACGGCCGTTTTTTGGCTATAAAACGGCCATTTTTTTTCGAAAAAAAAATCGAACGATTAAAGACTACATTTTTATGTATTAAATAAGCCTGCAAAATTTCAAGAAGATCGGTTCATTAGTGTTCGAGTAATCTTGGTCACCGACTTCAGAAATGCCATTTTGAGAAAAACGCGTTTAAAGTTTCAATTTCAGTTCTTCAATTCACGGATTCTTCTCTTTCAACGCTCATATCTCAGTCAATTTTGTTCGGATCGACTTGAAATTTTCAGGACATATTCTCAGATACTTATACTTCAAAAAAATGCAATAAAAAAAAACAATTTTTTCAAAATCGCAAGTGGGGGTAACTCCTTAAGTGTAAGACTGTTATATCGAAGAACTACTGGGCCACCATCGTAAATACATATTCATTAATAGTCGATAAATCCTTATTTGTGTCAAATAAAGAAGTTGTCGCGTCAACTGTGTGACTCTTGGCTCCAATGCGGCCGAAATAATCGTTTTGAATGAAGATCAGTTAATTGTTGTGACATGTTCATTTGCATTGAACCCAGGATAGTCGCGGCAACTATACGCTAACGGCCCCAAATCTAAATATATTAATTGTGAACAACTCTCTACTCCTTCGAACTATATTATCATATCACAACTTCAACTCGTTGTTCGATCACCATAAACATCCACTTCGTCAAGATAAATTAGAGTGATCAAATAAATCATTATTTTCAAAGAAATACCACGGCTGTAAAATTTTAGCCAGACAACACCAATATTTCTTAACGACTAACAAATTTCGTAACAGTTAATGGATATTTGAATAAAAGTGCCAACTAAATGTATTTCTTTACTATAAATAAACTGCTTTTCTCGGTGTATTCTTTTTCGTTTTCCGACTCCTCTTCCATCTTGTCTTTGTGTTCCCCGCGCCTTTAATCAGCTCTCCTTCGTTCTTTTCTCCTTCTTCGGTTTTTCCATATCCTTCGTCCCTGTCCCTACGTCATATTTGCCAGTGCTTTTACTAGGTCTCCTGTCTTTTCTTCCTCTTTCCTGTCTCCTTTCTCTCCTCTCCTATTCTCCCTTCTTTTCCTCATACTCCTGTCGTTCGCTCTCTTTATTCTTATTATTATATATATTCCTCTCCTTCTTTCCTTCCTTCTGCTCCTTCTATCTCTCTTCTCATTCTCTCTGTCTCCGTTTCTTCCTAAAATACTGAAAGTAGGGTCTACAGCTTTTACTATCACCTTCTGCACTCCCTTTCGTGTCTGTGTCCTTCCAACTCCAACTCTTCTTTCCTCCCCTTCTTTCACTCGTTCTTTCTGTCTACGATCTCCTCCCTCCCCCCTCTCTCTCTTTTTCTGCTTCTCGTTCTCTCCTGCCACGTTTGCTCGTGCTCACTCTTTTTCCTCTCCCTCCTCTCCTCCCTTGCTGCTGTGCTATTTTCCGTCCTCTCCCTTCCGTTCTTCCGTTCTTCTCGCTCTGGGCCTCTCCTTACACGGAGAGAATTTTTAAGTATTTTTTACGGTGAAATCTCCGTAAAAATTACATGAAAAATTTGAAACCCGTGACAAATGTGCACATAGTCAAAAATTGACACTAGCTTTTAATATTTTGCTTTCATTCGTGTAAAAATTTAAGCAAGTAGCATAATTTTTTACATTTCTTTCAGTAAAAATTCTGACACATTCTCATGTAGAATTTTAACAATGGGCTGCCTCAAAAATTCCAAGTTTCTACAGTAAAAATAACCTGGACAAACTTGAAATTTCTAAAATCCCTAGCGAAAAGTTAATTCCCTATGATTAAATAAATACTCTATATACTGTATTTCTGAACATTTGTGTTCTTGATTGCTACTTATTTTAGCATATCATCTTTCCGTACCATTGTAGACGTCCTTTATCGAAGTTTCTTTTCACGTTTATTTGTTTTCTTGCGTAGAACTGCGTAGAACACGTTAGACTGCACGAGACCACGAGGCTTTCTTGGCCCATGCTTCGTACTATAATGCGCATGCGCGGTGCCGCTGTTGCTAAGCAACGCGGGTCGGCGTCGTTCGTGCTCGTCATACTGCGTCATACACAAGCACACTCTCACAGCTTGCGTTCACGTATACGCACGCTCGCACACAGAGCTCACGCGTACGGTCAGGCGACCTAGCCCTAACTGATTTTACTATAAAGAACGTAAAACTCCGGTGGACGCACGGAAAATTTCGGCTTCCTTTTTTAAATTTTTATGGGAAAACGCAAATTTCTCAATGTTCCACTGAAAAATTTCATTTATATTAGCACTTTTTAAACTTATTGTCGTAATCTTTACGTTTCATGAAATTTTACTATTAATTTCAGTAAAAATTCTGGAAAATATTTTAAATTTCTGTTACGCAAAAGTAAATATTGATTAATTTCCATGAAAATTTATAATTTATTTCCTAAAAACCTGAAGAATTGCACATTTGTCGCCGAGTTACTGTGATTTCACAGTAAAAATTACTTAAAAATTCTCTCCGTGTACACATAGCTTGCACGAATCCTCGCTCCCCGCTCCTTTTAGACGTCAGGTCGTTCCACATCCTTCGCAATTCATTCTGCTCCCTTCCCTCCTCTGCCACCCCTGCCCCTCCCAACTTTATCTATCCATTCATCTCCTTCTCGCACACTTCGCAGCTCCCCGCTTGTTCTCCTGTCGTTTCTGCTCCTCGGTGCCCTCCACCCTCGGTTTTCCCACTCTGCTCTTCGTCGTACGGAGATACTCTTCCTCGTAACATCTTTTCCGCATCCTCTTCCAACGTCGCAATACGCTCTCCTCTGTTCTTCCGCTGCGTGACGTGTCTCTCGAAACCTCGCGCTCTCACTCCCAGTTTTGCCTCCTTCTCCCTACCCCTGAGCCAGGCTCTTGCCTTCCCGTTCTCTTATCCCACGTCTCTTCAGGACGTAACCGCGACGCAAACTCGTTTTTCTCACTCCTCTCTGCCAACCGAGAGCTCGCAGTTTCACATCTCTCTCTCTCCCTCTCTCTCTCTCTCTCTCTCTCTCTCTCTCTCTCTCTCTCTCTCTCTCTCTCTCTCTCTCTCTCTCTCTCTCTCTCTCTCTCTCTCTCTCTCTCCGTATGCCGTCTCCATTCGTTTTTATCATTTTCAAACAACAGACGTGTAATTTTTACAAAAAAATTCTGGTTTCATACTTCTACACCTGGTGTGTATATATATATATATCAAAAGACATCTTTACACTCGGAATAATTATAATGAAATCGTAGACTCATTATAATTATTCCATCATCGGAAGTTGAATGAAATTGCTGTTTCTCGACAAGTCTGATTCGTCGAAAAAATTCTGGTACGATGAGGAAAAAAGCTATGGGAACCTACGGCCCTTCGCAACTCTCATATATTGCGACGTGTTTCGTAGGAGCCTCTTCGCTTATAGGCCAAGCGCCGGGTTCTTTTTGGTTTAAGGCAGCTTTCCAGTGTGACAGCCCGAAAAATCGCTGTTTTTCGCGATTTTTTTTTTTAAAGAAAAAATAATCTAATCGGTCTGGTTTTTTTTGTATATTAATTGGGTATTGAAGAATACAAAACAATTTTTTAAAGATCGATTTATTTATTAATTAATATCTATAAAAATGATGAAACAATTGTTGCAGAAAATGCACTTGGATGTGGTGTCCACGTTGGGGGTCACAATTTTGATCTGACACAAAAAACACAAAAAGATTATTGATCGGTATATAATTGGCTTTCGTGCTATGGAGGCTTTTTTTTTTTTTTTGCAAAAATGGCGCCGGTTTGAACAAAAAGTATCGATTTTAGCATTTTTTTGGCAGTTTTTTTTACAAAAAAATAGGAAGATGTCAAAAAAAAAGCTTCCATAGCACGATAAACAATGACGTTAAGAATATTGTGTAAAAAATTCAACTCGATAGCTTTAAAACTCTGCCCTCCAAGTTGGACACCGTTTTGAAAAATGTTGTTTCGAGAAAAACGCGTTCAAAGTTTCGCTGTAGCTGTAGCGCTCCGTTGCCTTCTTCCAAGAAATGCTGTACAGTAACCGAAATAATCTGAATTTCGGCATGAAAATTTCAGGGAATATTCGGAAGAGTGTATACTATTCGATAAAGCAAAAAAAAAAAAAATCGATTTTTTGAAAATTTCACACTGGAAAGCACCCTTAAAACGTTCGGGAACAGGTATTTTTTTTTGGAATATGTTCAGGGGTGTCCCCTGAATGTAAATCCAAGTGGGCGTCGTGGCTTAAGGTTCACTTCAGCCGCCATCTTGAAAAACACGTTTTATTAAATATCTCGCGAACCGCGCATCGTACAACAAAGATTGTAGAAATCATTATCGTAGATAATAATATTTGCCATCTTTTTTATTTGAAACTTTTTTTTGTACAACGCATAGATTTTTAATTATAGCGTTCTAAACTTTTTTAAATATGGTTTTTGCTAAATATTTAGTTAATGGTCAATGATAAATTAAAAATGGTGGTAACTGAATTGTAGAGCATGACATTTCCTATAAATTTCATTTGAAACTTTTCCCGTAGTATTTATAGTTTAGGAGCTGCAGCTTGGTAAAACTTGCACCTCGTACATTATCAGTGGCAATATTGCTCGTTGTATACGAAAAAAATTTCATAACGCATAAAATGGCATAAAGTGTTCAAAAAAATGTCAATGCAGCTGTGTAGCGAATGAATTAAAATGATAAATAGTGTGGAGAACAACTAATAATTTATCGATCTTTATTGTTACTTAAAACGGTATAATCATACAAGAATGTCCATGTGGCAAAAAACAATAGTACATAACGCTACGTCGTAAGAATTGTTATTGTTATTATTAATATTATTATTATTACTTAACGTTATGCTTGTATAATGCTATTTTATATTGTACAGTATTATTTTATATTATATGTTGTAATGTGTTGTAATATTAATAATGATTTCTTATATTTCGTTATAATCTCATTTACAGCGTAATAGCTCCTAAACTATAAATACTACGGGAAAAGTTTCCAATGAAATTTATAGGAAATTTCATGCTCTACAAATTAGTTGCCACCATTTTTAATTTATCATTGACCATTAACTAAATATTTAGCAAAAACCATATTGAAAAAAGTTTGGAGCGCTATAATTAAAAATCTATGCGTTATACAAAAAAAGTTTCAAATAAAAAAGATGGCAAATATTATTATCTACAATAATGATCTCTACATTTTTTGTCGTACGATGCGCGGTTCGCGAGATATTTAATAAAACGTGTTTTTCAAGATGGCGACTGAAGTGAACCTTAAGCCACGACGCCCTCTTGGATTTACATTCAGGGGACACCCCTGAACATATCCCAAAATAAAAATACCTGTTCCCGAACGTTTTTAGCCAAACCTACTTTTTTGGTTGGGGCTCTTGGACTATTACGTCACTTGGAATGGTGTCTCAAAATGATCTGACATTGTGATTCATTAATGAAACGTATTATTTATTCGAAAAAGACGAATATTTTTATTTCAATATAAGGTGCAAACATGAAGGTTATGTATGGAATATCCGATAAATGGCATAAACGGCATGGACTTGGAAGACATATTCTTTCAACGAGATGGCGCAACCTGCCACACTGCGGGCGAAACAATCCACTTATTGCAGACGAAGTTTCATGGTCGCGATTTGACGCCGTTGGGCTTCTTTCTTTGGGCATTTATGAAAGGAAAAGTGTACGCCGATGATTCACAGACCATTGCGGAGCTTTAGGAAGCAATTGGACGCACCGTCAATGAAATTAGTCCGCAATTATGCCAAAATGTTGTACCGAAAATTTTCGTCAAAGGAGTGAACGTTTGCAAACAGGGACGAGGCGGCCATTTATCGGGTATCGTGTTTCACACATAACCTCCATGTTTGTGCCTTATATCGAAACAAAAATATTCGTACTTTTGAAATAAATAATACGTTTTATGAATAAATTTAAATGTCGGGTCAGTTTGAGAAACCCTATATATATTTTTTTAAATTTGTTATATCACGACAAATTTATTTTTATGATAATAATATAACTTGCATTCAATGAAAAAAGTTTACTATCATATTGTAAATAAACAATATGAATATAACGATGACACAAGTCGTACGATGATTCCGTGCGTTTTGTCAACTCTCGATATTCATCTTCGCTGCTTTTTTTCTCTGCCCTCGCAGTTTGAAGCTCGAGTTTGAGAAGTTGGCCAACGAGAAGACCGAGATGCAGAGGCATTACGTCATGGTGAGTGTGTTCCTTTGAATTTTTGATTCGCCTCTATAAGGCATCGTTAAATTTCGCGATTATCGCGAAACCAAGAACGTTTCCGATTCTTCCCTACGTGAAGTTTTTTTTTGCACGAAATGAGGTTATTCACTTTTGCCATGTTTTTTTTTCTTCTTTTTTCCTCTGCCTTTTCGTGCTCTCCGGGGTTTGCACATTCGCGGCTTTGGTCTTTAGACACGAGTAACCTCGTATTTGGAACGTAAATTCTCTCTCCCTCCCTCTCTCTCTCTCTCTCTGGTTCTCCCGGTTCGTAGGCGATTCGCCCGCTCATTCGCGAAAGGCAAAGCTCCCTGCATTCCTCCGACTATGAGGGGCTATGCTTACGAAGCTTTGAGGGTTGTTTCAACCCTACCTGCCCACCCTACCCTCTTCGCCCTCCCATTTTCATTGACGAAAGGCAAGGGAGGGAGGGAGAGAGAGAAAGAGAGAGAGAGAGAGAGAGAGAGAGAGCGAGAGAGAGAGAGAGAGAGAGAGAAAGTGACGTGGTAGGTTTAAGGGCGCGACCGGAAATTGAATGCTCAGAATGAAATACGGGTACAGCGTTTGCGTTCCCTCGCGTCTCTCCCTAACGCTCCTCGTCTCGCTCCTTTACCTATACCTATCTCGATCACTTTCCCGTTCTCGCGTTCGATGCCCTTTCAAATCTGCCCCGGTCGGTGAACGGAAACAGCGAAGGAAAGACGAGCGGAAAAGGGACCGAGACTGACAATGAAGAGATATAGAGCGAGAGAGGGAGAAAGAGAGAAATCTCTACATGTACATGTACACGTATACAACTTCATTAAGTTGAACATAAAAAAGAACGTGAAAGAAAATCAAGAATTTGTTAAAATTCTATTTATACAAAATAAATTAATTGAAAAAAAAAAAGGTATACGTAGTAGTCAGTAGTATTTATTTCTTATCGTACACGCATTGAGCTTTACACATCGTATTACACTTCTTATGTTTCTTGTGTCTACCGAACATTTGAACCTCTTAAGGATGTTGAGCCCCTATGAAACATGTTAATGTTAATTGTTCGATAAATAGCTTCTTAATCGTCATGAAATTTTTACACGACCTCCCGAATACTTCATGTAAAAACATACCAAATTTTCAGAATTCTATCATCATTACTTCAACCTCCTTAAGGGTTGAAATAAAAAATGATAAGAAAATTCGGAAAATTTCGTATGTTTTTGTATGAAGTATTTAAGAGGTCGTGTTAAAATTTCACGACGATTAGGAAGCTCGTTATTAAAAAATTAACATTTTGTTGAGAACAATTTTTAAAAGAAATAAAAAAAAATTTATCAATAAACTTCGTTTTGTTTCCGTTGCTTTCAGTATATTGTAGATATTATAAAATTGAGAGGTCAAAAAAAAAACTTATTGCAAAGTTACATCAGTTTCCATAAAACAACATTTAATTTGTGAATGTTAATTGTTCAATAACGAGCTTCCTAATTGTCGTGAAATTTTTACACGACCTCTGAAATACTTCATACAAAAACATACCAAATTTTCAGAATTTTATCATCATTTGCGATTTGGGACTCAACATCCTTAACTTTATTACAATTTCAATCCTTACATCTACTTATAATAATGTACCCTTATGTTAAAAAAAAGGTATTAGTAATTATTAAAGTAAATCGAGCGAAACCCATGAAAAAATGTTAAAATTTGTTGACATTCCGAAGATAGTTTCAAAAATCAATTGTTTCAATTTTCAATATACTACGTAAATGGAAAAATGAACAAAATTAAAATATAAGTAACTTTTAAAGTAATTCGTAGCGTATCTAATTTAATTTCACACGGTTAAATTGAGGTTCGAACTTTTTTTTTTATTGAAAAAATGTTTAAGTATCAAAAAATAATACGATAAAACAATTTTTCTTACGACTAAAATATTTTGCATAGTATTCAAGAACGAAAAAAAAACAGCAACAATAAAGCTACTCGACAGCAGTAGAGATAGAGAAGTCGAATTCACGTGGCTACAATCTTGTTCAGTTTGGACGTTTTTTTTTCAGTCCGCGATACTGATTACCCTGCGGCTTCGTCTCTTTCGCATTCTTTTTGTTTCTCTCTTCTTGTTGCAGAAATAAAACTTTAACTACCCTTGTTAGATTCGCCCTGTATTATCGGGTGTCCTTTATTTCCTCACTTTTCTGCTCGTAATCTCCGAGACAATCGATAATATATAGAGATGTACATGCATACGTAAGCATGCCGTTCGGATAAACGGTCGAAAATCATAGTCGGAGTTGTCTCATTCGTAACCCGAGTAAAACAATCCTTCGATAGTGTATTCGGTGTCGTCTTGCATAGATATACATTTGTATTCTCGTCGAATATAAGGCTAAACACGTTATGGAATAATAATAATGCAAATAATAATAATAACAGTAATAATGCCAATAAAATGAATTACCACAGCAGCATATATACCGTTATAAAACTAACAATAACTAAAGGGTGTCTCAAAATGACCTGACATTTAAATTTATCGCCAAAACGTATTATTTATTAACGAAACGCATTATTTATTTCAAAAGTACGAATATTTTAATTTTCATATAAGGTACAAAGATGGAGTTTATGTGTGAAGCACACGTGTCAATGTCACACACCCGTTCTTGTGTCAATTGGATCTTGCAAGCATGCATATGAAGATCTTTCGTCAAAATTCGCTGCACAGAGCGTCTTGAAATGTTCAATTGCTGCCCGAGTCGAAATTTAGACCCTCCTTTAAACCTCCTTTCGATCCCAATTTGTCATTCAATGGAGGTTCAAGAGGTTCAAATGGAAATCTCAAAAACATGTATATCAGAACCTACTGAACCTCCAAAAGTGGCAGAAATTGGACTTTTTCACTCAAAGGAGGTTTAGTAGGTTCATCTGAACCTCCTTTAAACCCTAGTGAGCCTGATTTAATGCTTACGCAAACCTACAGACCCTCTTTTAAACCTCCTTTCGCCCTACTAACTCTCCTTTGACTCCTTTCACCGCCCGAGACGAAATTTAGACCCTCCTTTGAATGCTCGAGAACCTATTTCCTTTGTAACGCACAGACCGCCGCCCTCCTTTGACTCCCCTTGAACCTATATGGAGAGAAATTTGCACCGTAGGCCAAAACGAGGTTGTGTAGGTTCACGCAAGCCGAGCCCATAGGCCTAAAGGAGGCTCAGGAGGTTGAATAGAAGGTTCAGTAGGGCTGAAGGAGGGTCGCCAACGGTGCAAATTTCTCCATATAAGTTCAAGGGGAGTCAAAGGAGGGCGGCGGTCTGTGCGTTACAAAGGAAATAGGTTCTCGAGAATTCAAAGGAGGGTCTAAATTTCGACTCGGGTGAGCACGATGGCTCGTCGAGGTGGAAGGACTTTCGTCAGCACTCGCACTCACTGCGGCTATTTTTCCATTCGACCGACCGGTACGAGGACAGCCACTGCTTTTCGCCGTCAGAATTGAACCACTAACCTCAAATTTTGCGACTAAATTCACCACGGTGTTGCGAGATGGTGCGTTACGATGACCAAAAGACGTGCGGACCTTTCGAACCGTCCCTGACAAATGTTCACTTTTTTCGTAGCGGGTTTCCACAATTTCTATGGCTTGCTCGATCGTGTAATTCTCCACGACTAAACCTCAATACATTCTGATGCCAATTGTCAAAAATGAATAGTCCATGTTCGCCACAAGAAAAATGGCGCTCAATTTAAAATGTCAGGTCATTCTGAGACATCCTTTATATTCGTGGTCGGGCTCTAATGCTAAGAAGGCACTGCTAAAAGAGTACTGCTAAAGGCTCTACTGCTAAAATTGTACTGCTGAAAGCTCCACTGCTAAAAGGCTCCTCTACTAAAAGCTGTACTGCTGAATGAGCTCTATTGCTAAAACTGGACTGCTAAAACTAGCTTCTGAGAAAGGGCTCATATAAGTAGAGCTTTTAGTTTTTGTTTGTTGGGTTTGTTAGGTATGGGTTGGGTTGGGTTTGTCGTGTTGTCGTGTTTGTTTGTTTTCAATGATTTCCAATAAAACTTTTCAAAAACATACGCTTTTGCGTTTCAGCAGTTTCAATGATTTCCAATGAAACTTTTCATCAAAAACATACCCTTTTGCGTTTTAGCAGCTGAGACTTTTTAGCAGTGCTGCTTTGAGCACTATAGTCTATTTAGCAGTCCAGTTTTAGCACTAGAGCCCATTTAGGACTAGATCTTTTAGCAGTACAATTTTAGCAGTACAGTTTTAGCAATAGAATTTTTAGCAGTTCTTTTTAGCACTGGAGCCCTAGTACCTTTATATTAACTACGATTATATTAATGATGATGATAACAATAAATAATAATTGGTGAATGTTTCCGAGCGCGAACTGACGTTGCCCGGAGCAATAAAATCTGCAACAACAACAACAACAACAACGACAATAATAATGACAAAAAATAAAAATAATAATGACAACTTTTTTTCAATAATCGCAAAAAACAAAAATAGTAATGACGAAAAATAAAGATAGTAGTGCCAACAACAACAACAAAAACAATAACAGTAAGTTAGAAGAATAAAGATAATAACAAGGACAACAATAATCATCATAACAGTAATAACATTTCCATAAATAATGTGCACAAGTGCAACGTATTAATAACAAATAACAAATAAAATACAAGTAATTGCATATACAACATTTGAAGCGGGAGTTCGTAAATCATAATGAAGTTAGCCACTTGCCCGATCTCTTTGCGTTTCCCGAAAGAGTTTTGTCAGCCGGAAGCGGCCAGTCGCCCATCGTCGCTGACGGCGCAGGCTTCCAGCTTCCCTCCCTCCCCTCGTTAATGCGACGTTGAGGCTGTTTTTAAATTATTCTCCGCTATCAAATTTCTTCCGACGCTGTATGTATAGCGTTGAAGAATCAAGGGGTGGGGGAGAATAGAGAGAAGGATTGGACAAATTTGGTATTACGACATCGGGAATAATATTGTGTTCGAGCAGTGCGGGGGTGCTAGAAGACAGGGCAGAACGATTGGGCGGAGGTGTCGGAAAGCTGTATTAAGTTGAGCCGGCCTGGGGCTTGTATTGAGAGAGCGGTATCCAGACGCGACTGGCGTAATTTAACCATCCCCCTACGCCCGGCCTTCTTGCTCTCTCTTTCATTTTGTCTTCCTCGTTTGCGGTTTGAAGGAGCGATAGAGTGACGAAGTACGTTGTCGGCTGGATCTAAGGAGAGAGAGAGAGAGAGGGGGGGAGAGAGAGAGAGAGAGAGAGAGAGAGAGAGAGAGAGAGAGAGAGAGAGAGAGAGAGAGAGAGAGAGAGCTGAGCGAAGACGCCGGGACCGCGCTCCATGCCTCGAGATATACAGCCCCTTGTAAAACTGCTACACTGATGTGACACCGTCGTCGAGAGAGAATGCGAGCACTGGAGGCTGAAGGTGAACAGGCGAGAGGGAGAAAGAGCAGAGTGGCAACCCAGGGGATGATGGTTCAAGCTTCCTTTTGCTCTCTCTCTCTCTCTCTCTCTCTCTCTCTCTCTTTTTCTCTCTCTCTCTCTCTCTCTCGGAGCAATGTCTGCTGGGAGGGGATGCTGGGGCACGCAGGGGTGGACTTTGTAGATGGAAACGTACCCTCGAAGGCGTGGGAGCAAGAGAGATGGAAAGTACGGTTACAAGGGCGCGGAGGTGACGGAGAAATGGGGTGGGAGGGGGCGGATGATAGTCGGGGGTTGGGAGCTGAGCCGGTAATCGATATCTCCAAAGTAAACGAAGAGAGAGAGAGAGAGAGAGAGAGAGAGAGAGAGAGAGAGAGAGAGAGAGAGAGAGAAAGGGACAGACAGACAGACAGAAACCCTTGCAGAAAGCTATGCGTGGGTGGGAGAGCGAGAAACCATGAGCATCGACGAGAAATATACTTGTGCGCACATTCGTGTGTGTGGGTGTCTTCAATACAAGATACTTCTTCATTCTTCTTGTGTCTTCAGTCATAACAAGACACAGGGTGTCTTGTTATGAATGGATAATCTTGCAGGTGACGATAGGTCAGATCATGTCCTACCGTATGCTGAAATTTAAGTTTAGTAAACGTGCCACGGTTTTCGAGATAAAAATCATCCGCTTTTGGTTCTTCGCATGCCCCCGTGAAAGAAATTAGGAGGGCAGCCATAAAAAAATTCGGAGCCCATGAGGGTTTGAGTATGGATTCCATATTAGGGCTTTCCGCGGCACAGTCGGACTAGGCCCCGACAGGAAAATAACAGGATTGGGTGATTTATTCAAAAAAGGTCGAGCGAGGAAAATGATAAAGGGCCCAGACGGAATTCATCGGGGCAGTGGGTGTTAAAGGGCATACAGTATGAACTATAAAACTGAACGTGTTTTGTATTTTATAATTTCGAGGTGAATAATAAATCCTTTATTTGAAGAAAATAGTTTTCTTTGTTGCAAAACACCTCGCTTGATATGGATCCACTAATGGAGCTGATAAATGTAGGGCAGTAATTGGGTTGCTTCGTGGCTTCGATCGGGTTCTGTTGAGGCAACCAGTCGGGCCCTGATTCATAAGCCTCTTTAGGCCCTCGTCGACAAAGTTTGACCGGCCACCAAGGGACCTGGTCGGGTGCAACGTTAGGACCCTTGCAGAGTAAGGGAAAAATAATCGGGGCCTAGTCAAAGCCCTGGCTGAATTCTTTCACGGGCCATTTCTACAAATGATAACTTTTTTTACCCGGCTATTCAAAAAATACTATTGGTTATTTGTTTCATCTAGAAAAGTCTTCTTTTTAAGGAAGGAAGAAACTGAGGAAACTTTATGAAAAAAAAAACTTATGCAGAATTTCCATATAATCCAATTCGTACATATGATTTTGATAGGCTGCGGTGCAAAAAAAAATTACTACGCGTATCGTGCCAATTACTTAAAAAAGTTACAGAGTTATCGATTGATATCATTTGTAGAAACGTCATGCGAAGAACCAATGGCAGATGATTTTTTTTCAAAAATTAACATAAAGCCCAAAATCTGGAAAACCGTGGGCGCTTTACCAAACTATAGTAGGACATAATCTGACCTATCGACAGTTGCAGGATTATCCACCTGTATATCATGAGGTTGACGTTTGCATCGTTGGAATGCAACGAAAATGATTTCTTTTTATTTTACAAATTTTCTATGGCAGATTTGAGCTACGGAAATCACTCAAGCAATTTTTCGGATCCTTATTCAGCGATCTAAAACCAATTCGCAATATATGATTGTAGATGGTAATGGATATAAGAAAGGGAGAAGAATTTTCGTTGCATTCCAACGATGCAAACTTCAGCCCCATCTGTATATCTACAAGTACGATATGTACTGTGGCGAGTGACTTGGACGGAGAAATAGAGTAGATATCGATAGACACTTTATGAGTGCAAGAGAGAGAGAGAGAGGAAGAGAGAAAGAATGTTGCGGCGACCGGGGCAAGAACACCGCACCAAACGGGGTTGGGGGTGAGAAATAGATGTCGAGGGTTTGTCAGCTACCGGCAAGTATTACGTACGCGCTCAGGCACATTTATATCCGCCAGAAGAACAACGGGATGTATGTGTCTATACATTATTGTACCGTACACGGGCACACGCGCGTACACAGATATTTACCCCCACGAATGTAGGCTATACATAGGATGTGGGCGACACGGACACACGGGATTTAACCGTGCACACAGTCGGACCACTTTGCGACCGGAACCCTTTTTTGAGAGTTGCTCATTAAGGCGTTACCCCCACTTGCAGCGCAACAAAAAGGCCTTTTTCATGAATTTTTTTAAAGAAAACTACAAAACTTTTTTAATCGATCAATATACCATCTTAAAGAACACATCTTGAAGAACCTTCAGTAATTTTTTCATTGAAAAATATTACATTGTTTAGTGGCAAATGGCCGTCAATGAAATAATGTTTTTATATACACGGTTTGCGGTGACCAACATTGCGGCGAAGTGGATCATCTGAAAAAAAAATGCGGATGGATTTAGTCAAATATAAGTATAAACTAGAGTTTAATCGAAGGATTTTAAAAAATATTCATTTTTCACAAAATGGCGGACCGTCAAAGTTAATGGTTCGATTTTAACGAAAAAACGGCCGTTTTTTGGCTATAAAACGGCAATTTTTTTCGAAAAAAAAAAAATCGAACGATTAAAGACTACATTTTTATGTATTAAATAAGCCTGCAAAAGTTCAAGAAGATCGGTTCATTAGTGTTCGAGTAATCTTGGTCACCGACTTCAGAAATGCCATTTTGAGAAAAACGCGTTTAAAGTTTCAATTTTCAGCAGACTAGCCGGTCGTTTACACAACGGATTCTTCTCTTTCAACGCTCATATCTCAGTCAATTTTGTTCGGATTGACTTGAAATTTTCAGGACATATTCTCAGATACCTATACTTCAAAAAAATGCAATAAAAAATATCGATTTTTTCAAAATCGCAAGTGGGGGTAACCCCTTAATATTACAATAACCTGGGGCGACGGTGCCAGGGTGAACGAATAACCAGGACTCGGTTTTTTCTCGCGCGATTTGTGGATCTACGACAATTGGGGGTGAAACCGTAGGAGCAGAGAAAAATGTTCGATTTTCGATTGATGGATGAGCTTTGATCATTTGTTATTCACGAATGGATGAAAATATGTTGTAGACCATTGCGATGCCAGAATTTCAAGTCAATCGTGACGTTGAAGTTTGCATCGTTGGAATTCAACGAATTTTTAGTCTTTTTGTGGTTTCTTCCTTTTAATTGTTATCCAAAGTCCTTTTTTTATATGGGAGTCGTAAATGGCTAATGAAAATTCGTGGGAACGGTTCAGTGACTTACAAAGCCTAAAACCGCAAAAAATGGGAACACTTAAAAATACTTAATTCTTGTTGCACTCTATGGATGCGAATTTCAGCATCATCGACTAGAGGCCCGAAAAAAAATGGCGAGATTCGATGTTTTTATCTGGGAAACGTTTGATGAAAAAGAAACGCATTTTTTTACACAAAGGTTACACATATATTGAGAAAGTTAAAAAAAATCACCAAGGAATACAGAAAAACAACAAATACATGGCCGCCAGCAGATAATTACATTTCTTTCGCGGCGTTTGGCGGTGGACACTCTCCAGCTTAAACGGTCCATCTGATGTCTAAAAACCGAACGGGTTATTCGAGTTAGCAATAATTACGAGTCGTTGACGATCGTCGATTTTCAAAATAATTTTTTTTTAACAACGTGGCGACGAATTGAGACTCGAGCAAACAAAATCTATGATAAAGGTCGTCATTTTTAGGTAACCATTGACAAATGAAGATGGATTTTCAAAAAGTGAGATCGTCAACGACCTTTGAACGCTCCTCATCGTATCTCTTGTAAATTTGGAAAGAATCCAACGAGTGGTTCTCGTGATACCATGTCCACCGACTTTGAAAACAGTGTTTCGAGAAAAACGCGTTTAAAGGCTGAAGTATGGCGCTGCTACCGCACGCCCGGCTGACGGTT
>OX632363.1:28755698-28795560 GCA_951751655.1 Ophion costatus
TGTGTGGAGGGGGGGGGGGTGCGTATACATGCTGAAACCTTTCTTTATTTTGCGAACTGCTTTTTGTGCTCTCTCTCTCTCTCTCTCTCTCTCTCTCTCTTTCTCTCTTAGTTCTTCTCCTCCTTTCTGTCAACAGAAAATTCTCCCGTTTATACCTAGCTCTTATCTCTGTGATCATCGTTATTATTAATCTAAGTAATAAAGAATCCTCGAGGGAAAAGCCACAACACGATCAATTTCTTGAATTTATACGAAAAATGCTGTAATCCGGAGTAAAAATACTAGGCTACGAAACTCAAACGTTGAACTTGTCATCGTTGGAATGAAACGAAAATTCGTTTTTTTTTAAATTTTTTTTGCTTTTGTTTTTATTTCCTCATTTTCATTATTATTCAGAATCTTTTCTCACACATTTTGGCTGAAGATATTTAATGAGGATCCTGAAAAACGATTGAGTGATTTTGGAGGCCTAAAGGCGCCGAAAAAATTGGACTACGAAACAATCGTTGCGTTCCAACGATGCAATCTTCAATATCGTACGAAACAAGGCAATGAAAAAAGAAACGTATTTTTGAATTTCCAATAATTTTTATTGATTAATTCATTTTTATTCGTTGATTATGAATTTTTTTATTAATTAGTGATTTTTTTGTCTTATTAATTAATGATGCATTGTTAGTAATTGTTTACTCTTTGTTTGCTAAATAATTATACATTTAAATGAATTAGGTATTAATTTTTGTTGATTCATTTTTAATTTTTATTAATTAATTCTCAATTTTTATTTATTTGTTCAAAAATAAGTGCATGCGCCGTAATTTTCCCACATAGTTCATTAAAAGTTGAAAAGAGAAATATCGATAACTATAAATTTCCCCTCTCCCACCATCCTCTTGCTCTCTTTATCTCCAACCGTGTACACATATAGGTCAACGGAATAGAATCTCCTTGGTCGTTCGCTTCGTGATTCTTTGTCAGGTTGGATTATTGGCAGGGCGCGTTGCACCTTTCCGTTCGTGCCTAGGGATGTATTGGAATCTTATAGAAATGTTACCACGACGAAAAAAAAACGAAATCCATTGTTACCTCGTTCGTTCTGTGGCGGTACGCAAAATTGGGCCCGACCCCTAAACTCCCATGAGACGCAACTCTTGTCATTTTCTCCCGTTCTTATCGGAAACGTCCCGTAAGAAGTAACTCTCGTATTTTTTATTTTATCCCACGCGAGGTAAAAGCCGTCCCCGTCGGTGAAAATCCCGTTGCATATTTCTCTTAAGGGGGGATTGTCTTTTTTTTTCGCAAAATTTACCGCTTTTTGGGAGTTTTTTTGTGAAGAAAGTATCCAACGGAAAACTTGTGAAACTTGGCATATAGTTTTATTGATCTGTTTACTACATACAAAAAAATTTTTAAACAATTTCATCAAAAAATCCGCCTCCCACCCCCTCGACGCGTGATGGTCCTTTTTTGATGGTGTGCACGATTACAGCCTTCACGTTCATCCTGCAACAAAAACCCAAAAAGCATTTTACTTTAGACACATATAGCTATCGTTCGATGAAGGGGAAAAAAAAAATTGACGATTTGGTGACGTTTTGAACTTGAAGTATCGATTTTTCGAAAAAAATTGATCGATTTTTTGTTATAAATAAAAAACTATTAAACGTATTGCTTTTTTGCTTCATCAAACGATAAAAGGATGTCAGCTGAGCATTCTGTCCAAATTTGAAGGCAATCGGTTGAATAGTTTTTGAGAAATCGTGCACACCATCAAAAAAGGACCATCGCGCGTCGAGGGGGGTGGGAGGCGGATTTTTTTATGAAATTGTTTAAAAATTTTTTGTATGTAGTAAGCAGATCAATAAAACTATATGCCAAGTTTCACAAGTTTTCCGTTGTATACTTTCTTCACAAAAAAAATTCCCAAAAAGCGATAAATTTTGCGAAAAAAAAGACAATCCCCCCTTAAGACGATTTTTATAATGAAAAAAAAGTCTCACTTCGTTCTAGTTTAGGGCCTTATATACACTTGTAGTGGGCGAAGGGACGTGCTTTTCTTGATTTTTATTTCGACGGGACAAGAAATGTTTATTGAAAAACTGTTAACAACATCGATTAGTACGTATTTTCATGTACTTGTACAATTTTTTTTATTCAAAAATATTTCAAAAAATTCATTTTTTACGTACTAAGTTTTTGGGTTTTTGGTTAAAATTTTTTTTAACAAAATCGTTCGTCCAGGCCCTAGCTAATATCATAATAAATAAGTGTTTCAAATTTGGTATGGATCGGATTAATAGTTTTTTTTAGTAATCGTGACCACCGCAAAGGTGTTTCTCAAAAAATACGATTCTGAGATAATCTCGTTTAAGATTCAAATATGTTTCTTTTACATTTAAAGTTAATTTATTCTTGCTAACACGGAGTCGTCGATTCCAGGGCTATACAGTAATCCTTCTGCATCCTCTGCAGTCTCTAAAATATTGATTCGATACTGCCTACGAGCTACTCTTCCTTCCCTTGTGGCGGCTTGCGCCTGCTGCTCGAAATACCTAGAAGTTATTTCAACTGCTGGTTGAAATAACTGCGAGTCTAATGTTCCGATCTTTATGAAATTTGGTGAGAATATTCTTGAGATATGGTACTTAAAGAATATACAATGCAAACATTTTCCATTTTTCCGATCATCACAAGTGTATATAAGGCCTCAAATAAGCTGCAAAATAAGACTTTGTCGAAATGTCATCAGAAGTTAAGTGCGAGATGGATGTTGGCCTACTTTTTTCGCAATTATATGCCACGTGGTACACTTTTAAAAACCCCCTAACCATACAATCATATCGTTCGTTATCATGTATTGTTACAATAAAAAATGTACTTCCTCGTTGTGTTTCAGTATTATGAGATGGCTTACGGCCTCAACGTCGAGATGCACAAACAGGTGAGCAATTATGGTATTAAATTTAAAATAATCGATATCGACGTTCGTCATCCTTACGTTCCTTCGTTTTCATCGTCTCGCAAAAATAATAATTCCATCAATATTCGACTGACTCTATTCGATAAATACATTTTTTTAATCGGTTTTCATAAAATTTTCCGCAACTAATACATACGTTGCATAATGTTTTCAAATAACTCCATCAATTCGACAGATTTTTATTTTTGATTCGTCCAAATATGCCTGAGTAATTTTTTGTTTCAATTTAAATATGATCGGATAATAATGTTAATATCGTCTCCTCTTTCCCGTCCTCCCTCCCGACTGAACATCGGTTTAGTTTAGTTTCACTAGTTAAAAAGTAGTTCCAGACATTACAGCGTTTTTCTCATTTCTTAATACTCATCTCAACCCCAAAAAATTAATTTTACAAACCTGGCAACCTCCGATTTTTTTACTTGTTACCGCTGACACGAATGGCTTGAAGTTTGCATCGTTCTAACGCAACGAACGTTATTTTCTTCCTAATTTTTAATATCACCCAAAATCGTTGGCTGCAAATTTCAGTTGCAGAAATGAGAAAAAAATCCTACAAAATGTTTTAGTCATTCTCCTAGCCTAAAACTGCGAGAAAAGATTGGACGATAATGGGTTAACGATTGAGAGATTAAATTTTCGTTGCTTTTCAACGTTGGAAACATCAACATCATTGACACGACGAGTCCCCTTGCGTCTGGGGATTCATTGCATTTTGAGGGAAAAGAAAACGTTACGTAAATTTCTTGGCGATGTGGAAAAAAGAGATGGCCGCGATTCGACGTATTTTACCTTGCGCACGTAAACGTATATGCGATGTATATGTACACACACACATATACATACATACATCCATCCATACATATATATATATATATATATACATCTTCCGATATCTCGCCATCTATTTTCCTCTTTGATGGGTTTCTGGTTAGAATTCTATTGTGCGGTTGTTGTGTATACGTGATACGAATAACCGTGTGTGCGCTTGTGTACGTGAGAGTGTAAATATCGAAGAGCCCGGGGATCTCGATATCGGTATATTCAGTATTCCGTGTATATATACACTTCGATAACAAGCCTCTACATAAAGGGTGTCTGCAAGAAAGTGCTGTATCTTTGACCATACGGTTTAACGTTCGTAAAAAAGAATAAGGAAAGAAGAATGCTGATAAAAATAACACACGCATATACAGGGGGTTAGGAAGGTCGATGCAAGGCTTTGAGGGGGTGATAGGTCACCTCGCTAAGAACACATCTAACCTAGATTACCTTAGTCCAAAGTCTAAGGATTTCGATTTCTCGTAGTAAGTACGATTTTTGGAAAATTTCCGAAAATTTCTTACTAACTCGTTCATAATTTTGAAACAGTCAATAATTGGTAACTAAAAACTTATTTGCGTCTCAGTTTAATGTGTATTCAATTGACACTAATACATCTGTATCTACACAACTAACTAAAGGGGACGTGTTGAACAATTAAAAACTTGTCGAAAATAAAAATACCTCTTATGTTAATTGTATTTAAAAAAAATAGCATTAAGATAAGAGGACACTCGTTTACGTTTTATGTTAAAGCTATTTTTTTAAGAGCATTTACATGTGAGGTGAACGAGTTAGTACCTGATCTTGGGAAATTTTCCAAAAATCATACCATGATAACTCGAAATCCTTAGACTGGAGTAACGTAACCTAGGTTAGATGTGTTCCTAACGAGGTGACCTATCACCCCCGTGAGGCTTTGTATCGACCTTCCTAACACTCTGTATATGTAAATGAGTGGTTCTCCAGAAATGATCGTTTTGCATGTAACCGGACTTAACAAAAATAGTATTCGATAACTTTGTAGCTTTTTTTTAATACAATAGTTTGAAATATTTCGAAATCTTCAAACAAAACAGTTTCGGCAGAAAAATCGTCGTTATTCTTTCTTTCTGTATTTTGAGTATGAAAATCATTCCTCTGGAGTCTAACTATCCAGACTTCTTATGCACTAGCAAACTGAGGTGGTATTAGGAATTCAAAAACACAAAAAAAAACATTCCGTGAAACCATTGGACACTTATTGAATTACTCCCTGGAAAATGAAGAAATAATGAGCACAGGTATCTCACAATAAATAACGAAATTTTGTAACAGTTTTCTCAATCGTTCCTCTCGAGAGCTGTAAATGAGTTCGTATGTTGTGTGACAGGTGGTGCTAGCTGATCATCCTTGCCAGAGCAGACGACGTTGAAGCTTGTATCGTTGGAATGCAACGAAAGTTCATTTTTTTTTATTGCCTCATTTTCATCATCATCCAAAAAAATCCTTACATACTTAGACTAAAGATCTCTAAAAAGGATCTTAAAAATAGTTTGAGCGATTTTGGAGGCCTGAATGTGTAAAAAAAAATTGGACTACGGAATTTTCGTTGCCCTCAGTGCAGTGCCTTCTACATCTACTTTTCCGAAGAGGCTGATTATGTCGTATCATTTTGGTAGCTTATGCTTTTTTCTTACAGACTTAGCGTGTTATGAGGTGGTGTTACAGGCGTGGGAGTCATTCATCCGGTTATTCTGGCTGGTGACATTTTTGGATACTTTGCTATTTGTCAGCCTTTTATCAGACTTTACTTCAGACACCCTGTATAAAAACACACATACACAGAGCTGTAATATATATAAGTGCATATCTATAGATACATGTATACACACGCGTGTTATATTGATATATCAATAATGCGGAGGTGGCATTGTCCGCTCAGTCCGTATCGACTCGAAGCGAGACAAAAACGTTGTCGGCATCATCGCCTCGTGGCATGGACTCGTGCGTGCACGTTACGCCCTTATGATTATCAGTGCTCGACAGTACGTGTCGTACGAGTCTCTCGCACTCTCTGCGCGTCGTTTCTCATCGCGATCGCAAAACATTCACGGTAGAGCGAGAGGAAAACGTGAAGGAAGAGAATATGTTAATAGAGAATGAAAGGAAACGGAGAATGAGTGAAAGAGAGAGAGAGAGAGGGGGGGGAGGAGAAGAATGAAGAATAGATAGTGAGGGCGCGCGAGAAATATGGGTCACGCTTTTCACTCGCTTTTTTACCCCCTCCCCGATCCCTTTTGATATGAGAAAGGTGCGGCTCTATCGTTCTATACATCTTCCAAGACCCTGGAAATACAGAAAAACGCGTGGGGGTAAAAAGATAGACACATCGAGGAAACCGAAAAGTAAAGTAGCGGGTGTCTCAAAATGACCTGACATTTTAAATGGCGCGTCATTTTTTTTGTGGTAAACATAGAATACTCATTTTTGACAACTGGAATCAGGAAGTATTGAGGTTTGGTCGTGGTGAATTACACGATCGGGCAACGCATATAAATTGCTATTTGCTGCATTGTTACTGCATAGTTATTGTAGACGAAGTTTCGTGGTCGTTATCTCGCGCCGCGGCGATGTCAATTCGCCATCAAGATCGTGCGATTTGACGCCATTGGACTTCTCTCCTTGGGCTTTTCTGAAAGGAAAAGTGTACGCCGATGATCCACAGACCATGCCGGAGCTAAAGGAACCAATTGGACGCACCATTAATGAAATTAGTCCGCAATTACGCCAAAATGTTATTGAAAATTTCGTGAAAACACTGAACGTTTGCCAACAGGGACGAGGCGGCCATTTATCGGATATTGTGTTCCACACATGACCTCCATGTTTGTACCTTATATTAAAATGAAAATACTCGTACTTTTCAAATGAATAATACGTTTTATCAATGAATAAAACTGTCAGGTCATTTTGAGACACCCTTTATATAATTCACGCGGTTCGCACTGTACAACGCCCCAAACAAACAATCCCAAACACACAAACCCAAACCCAAAATGACAAACGCAAACAAACCACCCCAAAAAACAAACCCAAACAAAACCAACCAGCCTAGATCAAATGCCACAAACCCAAACAAACCAACCCTAACGCAAATAAACCCAAAAAATCCAAGCAAACCAACGAACCCAAACCGAAACAACCCAAACACAAGTAACGAACCCAAACCCAAACACAACCAACCAACGCAAACCCCAACAAAATTATAAAGATTTTCTTCGGATGACTACGCGTGAATTATTCTTCCGGACAGTTTGTTTAACAATTTAACACATTCGTCGCTATCCGAACGAATAACGTACGCTTATTCGTCCGATAACCGGACGGGGAGACACTCCGTTTAAATAATAATAATAATTTAGGGCTTGATCTGAGACCCATACATACTTATATCAATCGACTCAGAATTTCACCCCCAACTCACCCATTTCAGGGACTACCATTAGTTCTGGGACACCCTGTATATAGTATAATGGGTGAGGTAACAACTATTAGCAGTAGAAATATTTCCCAACCAATCAGACTTAGGATAAAACTTTTCCTACAAAAGTTGCATAGTTCGAAGGGGGTCATCGAGTCGTGGCTTCGGAGATTTCAAGGTCACCTCTATTTTAATAACGGGACCACTATTTTTCAGAATTTTATCAAGCAACTAAAAATAATTTCACATACGAAATTTCAAGATGGTAGATCCGAATTTAGTATAACAAATCGATAAAAAAGACATTCCGATGTTTTTAGCCTAGAATTATTTTAAACAAATCGTGCAGACACTTACTCTTATAACAGGTGCTACAGTGATGGCTGTCCCTTTCAATGCCCGCTTGCAATCTGATTTCCATCGATTCTATTACTTTATTAATCACGTGAGTCCGTATGAACGAACGGGCTCTAATTATTCTTCCTTGCAAATATCTTGCGCAGTAGTTGGCACTTCTTTGTACATTATGTCTTTCAAGTCCCCCATACAAAAAAGTCCCGTGGTATCAAGTTTCGTCAACGAACTGGCCGAACCACACGAGCTCCACGCTTAATTTTTATCCATCGATTTCTACCCATTTTTCATACCAAATGTTGATCGATCATCTTGAAATTTGGTCTTTGAACTTATTTTTAGTTCTTTGATAAATCTTCGAACAAAAATAGTGGTCCTATTATAAAAAATGGTCCTTGAAATCTCCTAAGTTGCTCCACCTGGATGATCCTCATGGCCACCACTCGATATGGTACTGAAGTTCGCAACGGTGAAACGCAGCGAAAATTAATTTTTTGGGTTGCCAAAATATTGTTTCGGCCGATTCGGCCTACACAAATCGCATTTCCGATATAGAAAATATTTTCGATATTGATGAAAATAGAAGAAAAAAAGAGAATTTTCGTTACTTTTCAACGATGCAAACTTCAACACCATCCGATCGCCCCCCCCCCCCGTTTGACCTCCTTCGAACTATGCAACTTTTGTAGGAAAAATTTGCTCCCAAGTCTGATAGGTCGGAAAAAATTTCTACTGCAACGACCGTCTTGAATTTTTTTTAACCAATCGTTGCTTTTATGTTTCTCGAGGTTGAAATCCCCCCCCTCCCCCATCGACCCCGTATTGATATTTTCACATATCTATGCTAAGACCGGATGTTCCGATTCGATAGAACTGTGTCGATTCCACCCTGTAAAGAATCTTCACATAGGGTCAAAAAACTGGCAAACCTTTTTTCCCCCAAGACTTTATTCCTCACCTAGTGTTTTGATTGTCTGAAAGTTCTAAAGAAAGAGCAGAACATTAGAGGTAATGCGCTTTGAAAGAGGATCAAATTATAGGACACTTATTTGCAGATCGAGAAACGATGGAAGGGGATGATTTTTTTTGCAAGCCTATTTTGGTCGATCCCGGACACCCGGTACAATTCGATCACGATCGTATTATACACATATACGTACGAGTGTACATCGATACAATGGATCGTGAAAACGTAAATGTCGAGTCATAAATTCGACGAAGCGTGCCAAGATATCTCATACGCCTGTACCACTGGGATGAGGGTGAAAATATACGTATCGTTATTATTGTCGCGCGACGGTGACGCTGAAAAAAGTGTCGTTTTTACGATCACACACGTTTGGTTTTTGCATTAAGGGGAGTGAAGCGTCTACGGTGATCGTAGAAATCGAAAAAAATGCTGTGCTATCTGTTGTTCAATTTTCACGAGGATTCGGGGTCGATTGAAAGACTTATTATGAAGAGCAATAATGTTGAAGTTTGCACCGTTGAAATGCAACAAAATTTCGCGCACATTTATTTTTATATTTTTTTCTTTCTTTGTTTACTTGTTTAATTTTGTTTTATTTTCTTAACTTTGCTTTATTAGGATGCAAAATTCTTTTTGATCTTCGACATCATTGATAGCAATTTATCGTTTGGTTTGGACATTATTACTGCTCCAATTGATACAATGGGATTAAATCAATGTTTACCTATTCCTGCCGGATAGCAAGCTTAAGGGTGCAAACTACATTCCATTCATTTTCGATGATTTTTAGTGTAGATCGAAGCTTTTGGGGGATGTGAATGGCGAATTCGTATTTAAGGGATAGAATACATCGATATGGACTTATTAAAAAATATTAAAAGCTCAATTATTTTTTCACTGCTTCACAAAAACTTTGTGGGCTTACTCAATTGCCAATCATTTTTCTTCTCTTTTTATTTCAAACTTTGCTCCGCGCTTATTCTTATAGTAATCGTTTCTTTTTCAAATTGCCCCTTGATTCGTGGAGCTCTGGTTATTTTTCGTTTTTTGGCAGTAATGCAAAGATGGATCATCAATTTTCTCGAATTTTTCCATACTGAAAACATTAATTCGGAGTTTTGTAGAAATATTTTGAATGAGCAGACACATTTCAAGCACAGAAAGAAACAACTGCGACAAACAAATAAGGGTTGGTTTACCCCCTTAATATTGCTATTCGGCAAAACTGGGAAAATATGTAATCTTCACCTTCATCTCCCCTTCTAAGTGTTATCCTTTTCATTCATCTTAATGCAACCCTTTCCAATATGGTTGGAGAGAAAGAAAAATAAAGTGCTGGTTCATTCCTCAATTTTTTCAAATCAGTCATACTGGATATCTCATACTTTCGTAAAAGAAGAATGTTCGTTTTTGTTTCACCGAAATCGCTCGATACTGCTTGCGGGTGATACTGCAAAATCAGCTTTTGACATGCTTCAATCTGTGGGGTTGTTTCAGTTGTGTTATCACTAGAAACTCTCAAGAAACGTCACTTAAGTTTCTGCCTTCGATTTTGTTGAAACTCATTTCTATCCACATATATATATATATATATATATATATATATATATATATATATATATATATATATATATATATATATATATATATAAAGGCAAAGTCCAGACTGACTAATTTATCATCGCTCAGCCTAAATCGCTAAATGTAGAAACGCACAATTTGGAGTGCATGTTGATTTTATTATGTAGGCACCATTGACGAAGGGATTTTTTCCGAATTCAACCCTTAAGGGAAAAAGGTATCAAATTTTGTATGGAAATTTAGACAAAATCTGGCTGGATTTACTTGAAATTTGGTATTCGTGCTTCTTGACACAATTAATGAAACACGTGTTTCAGCGTTTTTAGAAATACAACCCCTAAGGGGAGAAAAGAGGTGGCAAAGTTTGTATGGAAAATAAAAAAGTGTCCGATGATTTACTTGAAACTTAGTATTAATGCTTTTCAATGCAATCAATAAAGTACGTATTTAAGCGTTTTTCGAAATTCAACTCCTAACCAAAGGGGTTGGCAGAGTTTGTACGGAAAATAAAGAAACACCCAGATACAATTTTCTACATTTAGACGATTACAATTTACAATTTAGACAACTTTCTTTTCATCGCCACAGAAACAGTTTTAAAGGGGGAGAACCACCCCTCAAAGAAACCACCCCTTAATTCATTTTTTTTCCAATATCCTGGATTATTCATCGCCTCACTGCAAAAGAATTTTGGTTTTTGTTTAATTCAGATCGCCTTTCTTTGCGGGGTGGTTTTTACCCTGAAACCCGTTTTTTCATGCCCAATAGTTTTCAATGTTTTATCACGTACTTGCATTTCAAGAAATTCGAAGGCGGAATTCCCTTCCGTTCGGTAGCCGGCAGGCGAGGTAGTGCGCGGCAAAGCGGTCACCCATCCAAGTATAGGCTTGATTAATAAACATGTATGGGAAAGAGGACAAATGATGCTCAACATTCCGCGATAAAATGTCTGTAATATATATCGTTAAAGTACAAAAAAAGAAACGTTGGAAAAATAGAGTTAATATGCTGTGAAGTCTATAATTTTGGTATCACAATAAATTTGTCGTAAATTGATTGCGCCGGGGTGAACAAGGAATAATTTATATCCACTTTTAGCCCCTCGATGCGGTGAACCAAAGTCCCAAACAACCCTCGAATTGAAGAACATGGTTTCAGTCCTTTTTCCTCCTCCTCCTGCCCCCACAAGCTCACTCCCTATATTCATTAGCATTAGCGGCCGATAATTTCCCACTCTCGTCGAGGGCGATGCGGAAAGACCGGCGAAGGGGAATGAAGAGAGGTACGGGGCTTTAAGTGAGAGGATGATACGCCACCCACCCTGCCTGCCCTCTCTTTCTCTTCCTCTTTCTCTCTTCTCGCCGTACAACGGTCGTCGGCATGTTAAATGGGGTGTGAGAAGCGCCGGAGGGTTGCCGACGTCCGTTGCTCCATCCCCTTATTTCCTTGCGAACGAAGAAAGAGATACGGAGGGGGGAAGATTAGTGACTGGGGTGATCATTCCCTTGCCCTCGATCTATCACTGTGTATTTCTGACTATTGGAAATATCTCTTAAATAATGAGGATAAATATTAATATTATGCTATTACGTACAATAAATAATAAAAGTAATGATCAATAATGCTACATTTTAACAGTGCATACTTCTATAATATATACGTACGAATAAAAACATGGCATATATTTTTTTAAGATTGCGGAGTTGATTACAAAGTTAAGGTAATGGTAAGAAAAAAGAGCTTTTTGTAAAAAGCTTGTAATGCAAGTTACGCAAATAAAAATAAGTTGTATAGATTGTAAGTGTGTGTTTTTTTAAGATTGGGCAATTTAAAATCAATGTAGCCATTCACTATTTAGTTTCTATTTGAGTAAACATCAATGAATAAAATATTATTTTTCCGTCCTAACTTTTGGTCTGTGTCTATAATTTGATGATTTTTAAACTCGTAAACTTGGAGTCCCAAAAACTGGTCGTTTTTCAATTATTATTTTGGATGAAAGTATTGGGATGACGAGGTCGGAATTTTACACACAATTAATGCACAACTTTGCTGGAAAAATTCAATCTTCCGATTGGATTTTTTCCCTTGAGAAGTATTAATAAACAATGAAATAATATTTATTTAAATAAAGTGCCGCATGGCCGATCGTCGTGAGTTGCTCTCGCAACTGGAGTTATACGAGATGAAATACAGAAAATGTACTTTCAGGATAATAACAAAACTTTCGTGCGACCGGATACTTTTTTGATATTTTGGTAATTACAAAAATGGCAAGCTGCAGAAAAAAATTCGATTTTCGGGAAGAACATTTTTTAAATAATTTGTCGATCATGATCTATGAAGTTTGCATCGTTAGAATGCAACGAAAGTTAATCTTTTTTCTACTGCTTACATTTTTTGCCGCTTTAAGGTACGAAAAACACCCAAACTTTTTTTATTATTTTCATAAGTGATCCACAATGTGAATCTTTAAAAAAATGATAGATTGCAATAAAAACGAAGAAATAAAAAAAAGATAATTACAAAGAACCTTCACTGCATTCCAATGATGCAAAGTTTTTTACATGACGAATAGATTTTGCGATGGGGTTGATGCCGTTTTATAAAACAGTTTCGCGAAAAATGTGAAATAAACAGGGTGATTCGCAGCGGGGCTTTTCGCCGTAGCGCAGTGGGCCAACCGACCCTTCGCAAAAATCGCCATAGCTCGGTCAATTTTTGAAATTTTTGCACAATCTTCGTTGCAAACTACAGTCAAAACCTTACGCTATAAAACTATGAAATAAAATAAATCGTATTTTTTTTTATCTCAACCTCACACAGCCTCCACAAAAACATATATCCTCTTCACAATATTCTCGTTGAGTATTTATTTTTACCCTCAACAATATAACCTATGAAAAAAAGAAACCCACGTTTCTTCCGCTTGAAACTCCTCAAAATATATGGACCTCTGAAAATGGAAATACATCGCTGTTCCGAAGTACAGCATTTCCAATCCATCTTCCTTGTCTCCCCTTCGTCATAATCATCATTACCATTGGGAAAAATCGCAATAAAAATAATGACAAACAACACATAATAAATGACGCCTCTACGTAGACCGCGATTCGGAAGACACACACACACACCCACACACGGTGGGCGCATATATAAACTCGCCACGCTCTCGAATGCGAGACGGAGAGGGACGTTTCCATTCCATTTCGCAGCTGAGGACCAAAGTAATCAGAGCTTCTGATGTATTCGTCCGAGCAGCACAGCTGTGATTGTTAATTAACAATGCTCGGCCGAACGATCAATATATATGATTCATTCTAGTGTCCCTGCGCGCGACGTTTGTTCGCACATAGTATTAAAACCCACACACACACACACACACACACACACACACACACACACACACACACACACACACACACACACACACACACACACACACACACACACACACACACACACACACATCAATATATATATATATACATATACCCATGGAAAATGTATTTCGAACCAGTTATATCTGTATAATGTTGACTATGGGGACATTTGGTTACTACAAGGACGGCCCTTGAACTCGGATGCTTTTAAAATCACTTTTCTCTGCATGTTGCGTGTGCGTCCAGAGTCGATATCGAGCGTCCTTCAGTTTATTGAGGCGTTACCTCTATGCGGCTCTCCGAAAAATGAGACTTTTCCCGGATTTTTTTTAAATACTAAAAAAAGCCACGAGAATGAGGTTTGAAGGGTTTGTACTACATGTGGCAACGTATACAGAAGCAAATTTATGAAAAAAAAATACCAAGTAGCAGCTCAGTCATACCTACTACTAAGAGCGTTTTTTTTTTTAATGAGGTTGAAGTTTGCATCGCTGAAATGCAACGGAAATGAATATTTCTGAGTTCCTTTAAATTCTTTTGAGAAATTTAGCCTACCAAAAACCTTTGACCATTTTTCAAGATATTTATTTTGCGATCTACGATATAAATCTGAAAAATCGATCTCCTATGATGATAAAAATATGGAAAATAAAACGTAAAAAAGTACTTTCGGTGCGTTCCAACTATGCAAACTTCAACACCATGTTTTTTTAGGCGCTCGGCGGGAGGATTCAGAACTTTTATGAATCAGCACCTAGAAGAAAAAACAATGTCGTCGTTTATATTTGTTTTGCTAGAGAAGTACACGCAATTATCGAAAAAATGTTTTTTCCGCGAAATGGCATCTTGACTAAAAAATGTTTTTACTAAAATATCGATCTTAATTTTTTCAAAAACGTGGTTTCGAGAAAAACGCGTTTAAAAACACTTTTAGGCGAGAAGAAAGATTTATTCGCCATTTTTAGTCTCAGGGTATGTTTTATTACTACTTTTGGCTGCTAGATGGTATTTTTTAATTCTTCTGTATTAATCTTTGAAGCTGACGGAGATGCGGCGGGATTAATCTGAAGGAAAAACCAACCAGGATTTTTCTCTCATTACCGCTCATACCCAGAATATGAACCAAGAAAAAGTGAGAAATTGTGAAAATTGATGCAACGGTACGCTTTGAAACAAAACGAATTTGAATTTACCAAAAAAATGGCTACATTGTGCAAGAAAAAAACTTTTTTTCTTTTCTAAAACATTTCGGGTCATATTTTAGAGAATAAGGTTATAAAGATTTATACCAAATTTCATAAAAATCTGTCGGTTAGTGTTTTAGCCATACGTCACGTCGGCTTTGAAAATCCAGTTCGGAAGACCGTGCCATAAATCCGCCATTTTTTAAGATTAATCATTAAAAGAAATACCATGTAACAGTTAAGAATGTTGAGTCCCAAATCGCAAATGATGATAAAATTCTGAAAATTTGGTATGTTTTTGTATGAAGTATTTCAGAGGTCGTGTAAAAATTTCACAACAATTAGGAAGCTCGTTATTGAACAATTAACATTCACAAATTAAATGCTGTCTTATGGAAACTGATGTAACTTTGCAATAAGTTTTTTTTTTGATCTCTCAATTTTGTGATATCTACAATATACTGAAAACAACGGAAACAAAACGAAGTTTATTGATAAATTTTTGTTAATTTCTTTTAAAAATTGTTCTTAACAAAATGTTAATTTTTTAATAACGAGCTTCCTAATCGTCGTGAAATTTTAACACAACCTCTTAAATACTTCATACAAAAAACATACCAAATTTTCAGAATTTTCTTATCATTTTTCATTTCAACCCTTAAGGAGGTTGAAGTAATGATGATAGAATTCTGAAAATTTTGTATGTTTTTACATGAATTATTCAGGAGGTCGTGTAAAAATTTCATGATGATTAAGAAGCTATTTATTGAACAATTAACATTAACATGTTTCATAGGGACTCAACATCCTTAAAGTAGTAACAAAACATACCCTAAATCTTAAAAATGGTGAAGGAATCTATCCTGAAAAAAATAATCGTAAAAATCAGTAAATTTTCTTCCTCCCCAAAAGTATCTCTCCCCTTAAAATTTCAAAACTAATGTGGGAGCTACCGTCCACGCGAAGGAATTGAAGTTGTCATTTGAATTCTGCGCGTACCCACCGAGGCATTTTTATAGTCGCTCTTCAGTTCTTAAGACGTTCTATATTTTTTTCAAAGCCTGAACTAAACGACTCCAAATTGCTCCTCCATCGTCTCGTTCAAGTTTCGCGCGTTACGGAGCGCTCGGCGGAGCTTCGGAAAATGGGTTCTAACGAGACAAAAAAAAACGCGTACA
Organism: Ophion costatus; assembly: GCA_951751655.1. Taxonomy (NCBI): domain Eukaryota; kingdom Metazoa; phylum Arthropoda; class Insecta; order Hymenoptera; family Ichneumonidae; genus Ophion; species Ophion costatus. Next base: position 28,771,611 of record OX632363.1, read on the forward strand.
TCTTTTGCATATATCATTCTTGTCATGGCTATACATAATTAAAGACAATAAAAAAAACGGTATATTTTGTTTCCCACTCAAATGTAACGCCTTAATGACGAGCGGCGAAAAAGTGTTTGCGCAAGGTCAGGTGTGGTGGCACGGAAGATATACATTTTTCCCTTCTTCAAGGGTCTCTCTTTTGGTTTTTTTTCTCCATAATTCTTTTCAATTTAATCCCCGAATGAAAACAATCTTCCTCTGGGAGGTTAAACCACCTTCGCGGTATAACGCCGCGGAACGGCGTTTTTTTTTCGCCGTCTCCTTTTTCAACCCCCCCCCTCCTGAAATCGTTCACCGCTGCCACCCCCCCCCCCCCCCCCGCCCTTCCGCGTCGTAGGGTTTGTTCGCCTCTCAGTTTCCCACAGCCTCCCGCGGCAACGCCTTTCGAGCATATTTCTTTCTCCCTCTCTGGAGAGCGTAAAAGCTCCACGTCTCCTCTCTTCCTCCCGTACACGTCCTTTTCTCTTTCTTCGTTTCTTTCTCTGTCTCTAATAGAAACAGTGTTCTCGCCTCGCTGTTTTCCTCTCTCCCCTCGTACTTCCCGTCCACTTTCTCCTCCCCCTCCTCCTTCTTACTCTTCTTGTTCTTCGTCTCTTTCTTCTCGTCTTTTCTTCGGGGCTCCCACGGCCCAAGAGCATTACGCGTTCTCCAGAGCAATCTCTCTATACTCGGCCCTCTTTGGCCCTCGCCCTTTACCTCCCGCACAGCCTCGCGAACCTTCGCCCCATTTCACTCGTACTCTTCATTCCTCTTTCTCCCTCGCTCTACCTCTTTTTTTTACGGGCAGACATAGGTACGTGTGTGCACGTATAAAAGACTCCGAGTCTTCCAGCTGCAACCGTCGTCGACCTCTGCCAGTGTGTACTTTTCCGTGTACGCATACAGGGCGGCGCGAAAAGCGACGTCCAATAAGAAAATCTAGATGCCTCGTATCAATACCTATCCGAAGCAGCCTTCGGCTACACTGGTGGAATTTATTCGAGACAGTTTGTAATGTTTAACGCTGTGGCTAGACCCCAAACAATTAAACGCAAAGCAACCCAAAAAAACAAACCAAAACCACACATACCTAAACAAACAAACAAACCTAAGCAAGCAAATCCAAACAAATGTAAAAAAACAAACCCAAACAAATAAACAAAAAAAACCAAACAAACAAATCCAAACAAAAAACAAACCCAAACAGGCTCAAACAAACGATCGCGAACAAACAAACCCAAACAAACAAACCAACAAGCAAGCAATTCAAACAAAAGCAATTGGGAGTCGTCTAGATTAGTATAAGTATTTTTTTTTTGGCATCTGAATTTTAGTGACTGATCCACTCAAACCTATTTTATAAATGCTCTTGAAGTTTGCATCGTTGGAGTGCGACGAAAACTCTTTTTTTTAAATTTCATCCTTTCCATTATTTCGAAAAATATTTTCGAAAATTCCGACTAGAGCTTTGTAAGGAAAGGAAATCAAACAATCGTTGAGGGATTTTCGTAGCTAAGATTCATCGAAAGAAATTAGAGGAAAGTGAAAATCATCATTTTCGTTGCAACGATGTAAATTTCAAGATCGTTTTTTTTTATCTCTCGATCAAAATCTGAGACATATACGTTAGTGTTGAGTTTGTCATTAATTTATTGCTGACATTGCACTTGATGATGATAAAACACGTTTGATAAAACGCGAGGAAAGTAAGAGAGAGAGAAAAATAACAAAATGCCTTTTTCTAGAAAATTAATGACGTTGAAGTTTGCATCGTTGGAATGCAACGATTTTTTTTCTTTGTTTGTCATTTCTTTACTTTCATCGTTATTCGAAGCCTTTTTTTTGCGAATTGACGTCGAAAATATCTAATAAGAATACGCAAAAAGATTCGATCAATTTTCACAGATATTCAATGAACCCCCGAAAAAATCGTCATACTGCGCAACCCAGAGGTATTAAGCATCGTTGGATGCTTACCCTGAAATTATGTTTTGTTCCGGTTACCTGCACAATCATTTATTGTTATGCACATAACAGATTATAATTGTCAATAAAAGGTTTAAAAAAAATTCACAGCCAGAATTGACCAAAAAATATTTCACCAACTTAATAGAATGAATTTTCGTTGCAGTCCAATAACGATGCAACCTCCACCGTCCAGAACGTGAAAAAATCCTTGAACATACATGGCGGTGATTCGAATAGTTGACGTAAAACGAGGTTAAATCGTCATTAAGGATGTTGAGTCCCTATGAAACATGTTAATGTTAATTGTTCAATAAATAGCTTCTTAATCGTCATGAAATTTTTACACGACCTCCTGAATACTTCATGTAAAAACATACCAAATTTTCTGGATCCTACCATCATTACTTCAACCTCCTTAAGGGTTGAAATAAAAAATGATAAGAAAATTCGGTATGTTTTTGTATGAAGTATTTAGGAGGTTGTGTTAAAATTTCACGACGATTAGGAAGCTCGTTATTAAAAAATTAACATTTTGTTAAGAACAATTTGTGAAAGAAATTTAAAAAAATGTATCAATAAACTTCGTTTTGTTTCCGTTGCTTTCAGTATATTGTAGATATTACAAAATTGAGAGGTAAAAAAAAACTTATTGCAAAGTTACAACAGTTTCCATGAGCCATTTAATTTGTGAATGTTAATTGTTCAATAACGAGCTTCCTAATTGTCGTGAAATTTTTACACAACCTCTGAAATGCTTCATACAAAAACGTGCCAAATTTTCAGAATTTTATCATCATTTGCGATTTGGGACTCAAAATCCTTAAGGGCACCATTGAGAGTTTTTGAGGCTACTTTAACAGAGCGCCAAAATACGGTTTAGATGTTAAATTTGTTGTTCACGATTATTATAATGTTGCAAAGTTGATTGTAAACTGGTTCAAGTTGATTTTGACCTCAATGATAATTACTTGATATTTGGATGTAAAATGTTTCCTTAATAAAGATGACTATTGAATTGTAAAGCATCGTTGTTTTTCAGTCAATTCCACGTATAATGCACAAAACATAATTATTTTTTTATCAAAATAATGTCAAAGTGACGCTCAATCTTCGACATAAATAGCATTTCAATGCCTTGCCACATAAGCCCCACATTCGACGTTACTTGGACACTTTAGAAAAAATTATATAAAATTGTGGGATTTTGATGGGGCTTGACTTTCCTATAAATTTGATAGCCAAAGGAAACTTTGTTCTAGTGGAGCAGAAAAGTTGGAATTTAGGAAGTTAAAAAACAGTTACCTAAATACAATAAAACTTCCAAAACCTGCTCAAAGTAACCTCATTTTACGGTATTGATACGAGGCATTTAGATTTTATTTTTCGCCGTTATTTTTCGGGTCGCCCTGTACATCGGAGTATATCCGCCGTGTACGATGTAGGCTTGCAACCGGGGGGTAGTTTTGCGCGCCCAACTACCCCCCGACGAAAGCTCCGCAACCACCACTTTACTATACCCATGTGCGGGTCTACGACGTTCCGAGTACGGCCGACGTTTGGCTGTATCGTGGCAACACGTCGGCTGCCAACGGTCGACGGCCTATGATGAGCCAGCGTTGGCGAAACGTACTAGCCATGGTTGGCTATCAGGCGGCGATGGCTCGGCAGTCGACGATCGAAAGGCGACTATGGCGCAGAGTTGCCGAAACCGTTATTCGATCGTCGCTCCGACGGTACGCTTGATAGTTGGCGCAACGCTGGTCACCACGGTTCATCCGACGCTGGCTAGTCGTCGCCCGGGTGTAGTTGGCCATGTGTGCAGACCCAGAATACAGCCAACCCTTGGCAGTAAGACGGCGTCGAATAAACAGCCGACGGTCGGGACGCGACTATGGCTTAGAGTTGGCGAAAGTGTTGTTCGAACGTCGCGCCGACGTTACGATCAGTACTTCGCGCAACGTTGGCTACCACGTTTAATCCGACACTGGGTAATCGTCGCACGGGTGTAGGTGACCATTTTTTGTAGACCTAGAGCTCGACCGATGCTTGACCGTAAACAAAGTCCAGTAGACCGTTGGTACCCGACCTCCACCGTTCGAATTTTCTTTTGAGCTTGCCTGAACAGTATTGTGTAGCGCGCAACCTAAACGGTGTGGATATTCCACAGTGGAATTAATTTAACCAATGGCGGATAAAAATAGGTCTTCGTATAATCGCGTAAAAAAGTTTCGTCGTCTCCATAAAGAGGAAAACGAAGTTAACGCTTCTGCCCACCAATCAACTTCTAACAGCTACACGGAGAGAATTTTTAAGTAATTTTTACTGCGAAATCACAGTAACTCGGTGACAAATGTGCAATTCTTCAGGTTTTTAGGAAATAAATTATAAATTTTCATGGAAATGAATCAAAATTTACTTTTGCGTAACAGAAATTTAAAATATTTTCCAGAATGTTTACTGAAATTAATAGTAAAATTTCATGAAACGTAAAGATTACGACAATAAGTTAAAAAAGTGCTAATATAAATGAAATTTTTCAGTGGAACATTGAGAAATTTTCGTGTTTTCCATAAAAATTTAAAAAAGGAAGCCGAAATTTTCCGTGCGTCCACCGGAATTTTACGTTCTTTATAGTAAAATCAGTTAGGGCTAGGTCGCCTGACCGTACGCGTGAGCTCTGTGTTCGAGCGTGCGTATACGTGAACGCAAGCTGTGAGAGTGGGCTTATGTATGACGCAGTATGACGAGTACGAACGACGCTGACCCGCGTTGCTTAGCAACAGCGGTACCGCGCATGCGCATTATAGTACGAAACATGGGCCAAGAAAGCCTCGTGGTCTCGTGCAGTCTAACGTGTTCTACGCAGTTGTACGCAAGAAAACAAAGAAACGTGAAAAGAAACTTCGATAAAGGACGTCTACAATGGTACGGAAAGATGATATGCTAAAATAAGTAGCAATCAAGAACACAAATGTTCAGAAATACAGTATATAGAGTATTTATTTAATCATAGGGAATTCATTTTTCGCTAGGGATTTTAGAAATTTCAAGTTTGTCCAGGTTATTTTTACTGTAGAAACTTGGAAGTTTTGAGGCAGCCCATTGTTAAAATTCTACGCGAGAATGTGTCAGAATTTTTACTGAAAGAAATGTAAAAAATTATGCTACTTGCTTAAATTTTTACATGAATGAAAGCAAAATATTAAAAGCTAGTGTCAATATTTGACTATGTGCACATTTGTCACCGGTTTCAAATTTTTAATGTAATTTTGAGGGAGAATTCACCGTAAAAAATACTTAAAAATTCTCTCCGTGTATGTTTCGGGAGCAGACACGATTGATAGTTCCTTTGGGCCTTCTTCACATTTTTGTTACCATTCTAGCGTTTATAACGTTGTAGGACTGAATATATTAATAACGTTGTAAGACTTAATATATTTATGAAGTTGTAAGACTGAATATATTTATGAAGTTGTAAGACTGAATATATTGATGAAGTTATAAGACTGAATATATTTATAACCTAAGCCAGACATCAATACGTCAATCACTGACAATAAATTTCTATTAATGCTATGTCTTTTTTCTTTTAAATAGTCAATCTGCTATTCCTTTAAACACCCTCTCGTAAATGTAGTGCCATCGTCGCAAACGACGTAGGGTCGATTGCGCAAACGACGTAGGTTCGATGCCGCAATGGATGTAGGGTCGACGCGGTGATCGACGTAGGATCGATACCGCAGTCAGCGCAGGGCCGACGCAACAATCGGCTTAGGGCCGACGTTGCAATCGACGAAGGGCCAACATCGATTAAATATTGTGGCGCAACGTTTAGGAGGATCGTCGGGCCGACGTTATCATTTGGACGTTTATTGGACCCCTAAACGACGTTGGCGAACAGAGTCGGGCCGACGTCCTAACGCCGGCAAGCGTCGTTGCGCCAACGTAGGCGCGACTTTAAAATCCTACCTGGGTACTCGCTACTCGAGTAACTCGAATTTGTTGGCAATGTCCCAGTTTGGCCTCCCACTCTCTAAATAAACCGTTCCTCTGCCCTCCATTTCTTTTCCCAGCCCTTGCCCCACCTATAGCTGTATCGTTCTCGTCCTTATGGAATTTTCACGCCTCCACTTTGCTTTGCTCTCCTCGTCGCAAATCACACAACACTCGCACCAGTTACGCATAACTCGTCGAATTTTGCGCGTTCGCGAAAGTCCCCTTTTCCCTTCTTTTCTCCCTACTTTTCTTTCCCTTTTCGCCTCGATCTTCCTGTTTTCTCACTGCACGTGGCATGTTCGCTCGATTCTCGAAAAAAAGAGAAGAAAAAAAAACGCGGATAAATGGTTTACGAACGGGGCAAAATACGGATCCGACTGAATACGAAAATAACCCAGTGTCGGATGACTCTTGCTGCGGGAATTTTTTTCGTCGATTCGGTGCAAGATTTTATCGATAGTGCAGACGCGAAAATGGGGCGCGAGGGTTGCTTCAAAAAAGAAAAAAAGAAGGACGAGTAAGTTCGTAACGGGAATCGACGATGAGGCATCCTTATAGGATCATATTCACCGTGGTGAGCTGCGATGATATTGAAGTTTGCATCCTTGGAATGCAACGAAAGTTCGGTAGCCCGATTTTTCATTCATTGACAAACTTGGGCTACGAAAAACGCTTAAATGTTTTTTTAGGATCCCATGTGAAATCTGAAGCCCGAATTTGATGGATAACATTTTGAACGATGAAGAATATGAGGTAATTTTTGTTTTTAATTTTCGTCGCGTTGGGTCGATGAAACTTCAACGTAATAAAAATCGAAAAAAAATTAAGAATCCTCATTAGGGATCTACAACTAAAAAATGTGAACAAAGCGTTTGGATGATAAAAAGAACAAACGCGTGAAGTATTTTGAAATGCTGTTGGAGTTTGCATCTTTGGAATGCAACGGAAATTATTTTTTATTTCCTTCTTCTCTATTTTCTATTGTTGTCCAAAATATTTTACGATAGTGTTAGGACGTGGGTCTCTAATTAGGATCTTTAATAATGTTTATCGTAGTTTTGCTCTGGCAACAAAACAAATTGCAATTAGATGAGAAAAAAATGCGTTGCATTGCAACGATGCACACTTCAAAATCGCAGTTTAACATAAGACCGTTGCATTCCGAGAATGGAAAGTTTATCATTTTTCACCGGGCCTGAGCCCGGAGTGTGATCAATATCGAATTTTTCAAATATTTTCCTCATGATCGACTTGTTTTTGAATTTCTAGCGTTTATCGTGTTTGCGCTTCGTCTATATGCAGATGAGTTTATATATGAAATTACGCAACATACGCCATGCAGACGGTTCAAATAATAGCTCAAACGAAAAACAAGTACGCACGAGCGATACGAATTCTCTCGCTGTCATCCAGCTCGAGGTATTTATCGACACATTACATTTTGTGAAGATATCCGCCTGCGTACTGCGTATTTCAACATTCTAATTTTAATTGTATTTCGATATTTTGCCGGTCTCCCTTCAATCGAGATGCCGAATGAGAAAGAACTTACACAATGGAAATATCTCGTAAAGCTCTCTTCGCCGAATGCAATAAACTCGCAAAAAAAATCCTAATGATCTAATTTTGCCTCGACGTTGTATCATATAGAAAAACAACGAAAACATTCTTTTTATTTCTATCACATTTCTATCACAATCTGCGGAAAAAAACATGTAAGCAAGTGAAAAAAAGATGTCCTCGACTCCAATATGACTAAAAAACAACATCGTTATTTCCGTGGATTCTATTCGCGAGTAGTCTGCACCCAAGCAGTATTTTTTTCCACAGACAATTATCGTACCTCTGCAATCAAATTTCCCCATTTTCCGACGTCCATTCTCGTCTCTATAGTGATTCCAGTGCAACCTTTCCTGTGAATAAGTTTTTCCAGGCTAATGGTTCTCGATCGATGTAGGTCGCTTCCGGAAAGAGTTGTTAGTGCCACAAAAAAGCCGCAGTCTGGGCGTTTTCACACAAATTTCTGTGCACCAAGTTCCGCCAAAATTGAGATATGTATTGCAAAAATATAGATACATCGAGAGCGCGCCCGCAGGCTTCGGAATTTGAATAGTTGCGATATGCCGAGAAAAAAGGGGAAAAAAATACTTCGAACCTTTCGTATCCAACGGCATGTCATAGGCAATCTTTTTTTTTAGAGAGAGACATACACAGAGAGAGAGAGAGAGAGAGAGAACAGGAGCAGGAGACTCGGCGCATAAAAATAATATTCCGCTCCTGTCAGTCCGTCGATGTTTCTACGAGACAGAAGGGAAGGGAGTGGGTGAAATAGATAGATGGATAGATGGAGGGGAAGCGAGAGAGAGAGGGGGGGAGACGGAGGCGGCAAGAGCACCAAAAAGAGAGAACGTTATACCCCCCCCCCCCCCCCCCCGGCAACTTCCTCCTCAAAACACGAAAGCACGGACCACGCAAAACGTATCGTATCCCAGGATAACTCGGGGTGGTGGTCAGCATCTATATGGGCTAGCTACCCGTAGACTTGCTCGGATGGTCGGAGAATCGACGAATTCCAGCCCCCGAGCACTTTTCATACATACGCCTTTTTGTACACACACACATATTTAGGGAAAAGGTATTACCAACGGATGATATCTACGTAACGTTGGCTATCAGGATATCTGGCTCTTCATATAACTGCCTTTAATTTTGTTAGCGAAGCGTTGATTTTGTCGGACGGTCCTCATAGTCGAGTGTCTTCGAAATTGTCTGTCCCAATATTTACATATCGATAACAATCGAACGAGAGCAGGCCCCGAAGTAGTCATATCGAAGATTGCATCGTTGAAACGCAACGAAATTTTTGCTTCTCCCGATTGCAATTTTTTTCACGTCACATCAAAGCTACGATAAACTCTTTTCAAGATCCTCCTCAGAGACCTACAACCTAACTCTGTCGAAAAATATTTTAGACAGCAGTAAAAAAATGGAGAAGGAGATGACGTGGAAGAATTTCCATTGCATTCCAACGATGCAAACTTCAACAGAATCGAAAAAAGGAATGTCATACGTAAATTGACATTATAATCACGGGCATCTGCTTGGTAACGCGTGGGTGGGAGCCGTATCTTTCCATCGACGATTCTTCGACAGCCGACGAAAACGCTCGGCTTGACCGATCGCGCATGTAACTCATAATCATCGTAGTCGTCGGTAGATCCCACACTTTGCCCATTCCGCCAAGGGCCCCTGTACCCAAACCTTCGATCCATTGTGCTCTTTTTGCATCTCGTACCCTCTCTCTCTCTCTCTCTCTCTCTTTCTTTCTTTCTCTGACATGCTTGTCCCCGCCAAGCCAGCTTTTCTCGTTTTGCTTCCGCGCTTTTCCCAATATATATGTAGAGCAAAACCAGGAGAGAGGGAGAGAGAGAGAGAGAGAGAAAGAGGAAAAAAGAGAGAGAGAGATCCGTATCTATGTGGAGATGCGTTGGACGTATATGTGCGTCTTTCAGTCTCATATGACTATACAGCACTCTCCGGGATGATATAACTCTGGATGCAAGCATATACCCACATACGTATGTATAGATGGAATACATAGGTAGGTCCATCCATCTGGGCTTTGGAGAACGGTACAGGTAGCGGGGTGCAAAAAATCCAGAGAGAGGAAGGGGATGGGGTGAAGAGGGAGAGACCGAGAGAGAGAGAGAGAGGGAGGGTTGAAAGTCACTCGCTTTTACCGCCTCCTCCTAGCTCGACTCATCCTTGTCATCCTCCGCACCATCCTCATTCTCCTCTCTCGCGCGCCTCGCTTCCATCCGCGAACGGCATCCAAAGCCTCGTTGGCCCTCCCCCTTCGATCCCCTTTACCGCCCCCGGGACCACGCGAAAAGCGCGGTACTCACGTTGTTTTATTTGGTCCTCCGGTTGTCCAGCTCCGCGAGAGAATTATTGAGCCGCGAGTGCGAGCGAGCGAGAATACCGCTACGATGAGTGTATATGGTGTATAAATTCGTGTGTCAAGAGTGTGCGTGTGGACGGTGGGGCGTCCCTCATGGGCTGGCAGAATGAGAGGAGTCCGAAGGGGACGATGACATCGATTTTTTTACCCGTTGCTAATCTCAATGTTATCCCCTAGCCCCCTTCACCATCCGGACGTGCCCACTCTTCTCCTTTTTCGTCCTTTTTTTTCCTTCGCTTCCACTTCCCCCGGCCGCTCTTGCCCTCTGTGTCATCCGTTCATCCCCACTCGAGCCTCTTGCTTTTTTCCACGTTGCATACTATCTCCGTCCCTCTTCGTCTTGTTCTCACTCCGCTGTCCGGACATCCTGTGGCCAACTGTACGCAACTCCAGTAGCGCCAGAATCCTGTGAGAAAGGATCGCGACAAACGGAACAGCGACTCATATGTGGATGTGTAGATGTACGGTGGACCTCGGTAGCCGAGGTTCGATGAGAAACGTTGCATTTGCATCGAGCAGCGCCAAAAAGAAATAATCATTTTTTTTTCGGAAGATCCGTTGGATGGACCCGCTTGCCCTGGGTCGCTCGCTTTCTATGGTATTGAAGTTTGCATCGTTGGAACGCAACGAAAATTCATATTCATATTTTTATTTCTTTATTTTTTATCTAATACGAAATGTTTTCTGCTAATTTCAATTGTATATCGCCCAATAAGCATCTTAAGGATGTACGATCATTACTACGAATCCAACTTTCTTATTTGAATTTTTTATACGATTTTGACGAATACTTTTTGCGCCTGTTGCCAAAATTTGAGCTGTTTTGACCGTTTAGTTTTTTCGCAATAAAACTGCAAAGTCGAGCACTTTGAGTTACCGAAGCACGTCGTCTTGTGGAGACGGTCAACCGGAAGTGCGGTGATCGTGGTTTTTCTGCTCACGTAACCAACTAAACCCGTTGGAAAACTGAAATTCGATAGATTAGATATAATAGATATTGTAAAAAATAAGAAAATCATTCTTCACCGTGTAGTTAAAGCATTACATTACAAGAAAGTTTCAATTTCTAGTTGAAAGTGGTCAGAGCGACGAAATAGCACCCACAGACTTAGCAACGTCGCGAGAAACGCAAACAAAAATGTATGGAGTTATCATTTATCACGTATCAATAATATGTATGATTATATTCTGCCTATCGTGTTAATTCCGCTGAGGTAATTCAAGCCTATTTGAATAGGCTTGAATTTTATTACGTTAATATTATTACGAAGATCACTACAGAGTCGTTGACAATCTAATTTTTCAGTTTTTATTTATTCGCGTGCAATGAATTCATCATTCACGACAACATTTGGCACACTATAATCGATAATACGAATAATCTACATAAGTAAACATCAATCAGAGCAGCTGTGGGTGAAAATCAATTCAGACTCTTTTTTGACCCCGTGGAAGTGATCGTACCTCCTTAAAAATGATTGAGGGATTTTGGTAGCTAACATGTGTTGAAAGAAATTTGGGAAAGTAAAGAAAATTCATTTTCATTGGACTGCAACGACGCGAACTTCAATCCCATCTCTTTCTGCCGGACCACCATATGTAGCGAGCTTTTCGTCTGTATAAATAGATATACAAACGTAGGCTTTACTCTGGTGATTTATGCCCTAGGTCATTGCCGTGAAGTGGGAAAAACGAAAACGCAACATTCTCCCAATTTTACTTCGTTCCCAACATCAAGTTGATATTTTTCATGCGAAAGAACGTGTTAGCAAGGAACGAAAATGTTTTCCAGCCGGGAGTGCGACTAGCCGCGAGCCTTTCGCAAAATGCAACGTGCATTGTTGCACATTCCTGTAACACTTCGATCCAGATGGATACGCGCTTCTGCACGGGTTATTAAATTTGGTCTCCTCTCATTATTACGATCGTTGCAAATGAGTACAGCAGGCGGAGAATTTTATATAATGCAACGAGGATGAGTGCGTGCGAGCCGGCGACCCTTGATCACGTGGACTCCAGTGCTCGACAAGGGCACCGCTAGCAAATTAATGTAATAACGCGTCATGGGGAGAACAGGCCTTCACACTTTGTTTCAATTTATCCGAGGGAAAAGAGATACGTATTGTTTCGATAATTACAACCGACTGATCGGTGAAAAAGCATCGACGATCGTGCTGACAAATGCACAAATTAGAACCTAAAGATGTTAGGGAGACGGGCATATTTTCAATTCGGAGAGAATAATTTTTTTTCCTTGAACATCTATGTTCCTCACAATTTTTTTTTATTGAAGCTGTCATTCATTGCCTTTATCAAGTTTTTGAAAAAACCGAAAGGTTTGATTTGTCTCATGAACCAATCCTTTGTCTGTTTCTTTGGAAAAATTGTAGACGGAGATTGCGAAGCGGCTGAGCGTGATAATTTCCCAGCTGATACCGTGTCTAGCCCAGGAGGTGAGTTAACATTGATTCCTTTCGTAATCGACGCGGCCATCGTGTGCCGCGTTAACGCGTGCTTGTCGCGCTTGCCGGAGGGTCGACGACGACGCAATAATAATAGCATGGCTTGCAGAACCAGCAGCAAGTGGCCAATGCCGTGGAGAGGGCTAAACAAGTCACTATGACCGAGCTGAACGCCATTATCGGGGTAAGTTGCGTTCACAATGATTTCCCGATCACCTTGCTCCGTTGGCAGTACCTACACCTGCACATACACCCACATACAGACGTATGGCGCACCATTAGCGTACGCTTGAGCATACATATCCATAGAGTTTATCGCTAAGAGTATACTTGGATAAGGTGTATGCAAAGTCTACGAGAAGTCACGTCCAAACATTGCAAGTCGTGTAGATCGTAAAATTCCGAAGCGCAAAGTCCTCATTCATTTTTCTCTCCGATGCACCGTTCGTTAGATATCAATTGATTAGTCGGAGCCAACATAGTAGGCTTATTCATGAGGAACAGTGGGCGGGGCGCGGCGAGCGTATGAGAGAGCGCGCTCCCCCACTCCCGCTTCATGGGATAGGCTCGTGCGTCACCGTACGTCACCGAGCGTGCTCTTGATTGGCTACCGCTGATTGATTGATATCCGATAAACGCTGCATCCGAGACAATAGCGTGTAAGAACTTTTCGCTTCAGAATCTTACGATCTGTCTACTCTGTTACGCTCAATCACATATTTTACCACCCGGCTCGTACACATCACGAACCTTCTTCAATCGTACCCAGGTGATCGTGTAGCGCCTCGTCTCAAGTACGTTTACCATATTTACGTAGTCAGTGATTGTTTCCTCTTGCAGCAACAGCAACAGCAGGGATTGCAGCAACTTTTGGTGAGTCAGAGAAACGCAATCATTCTCATTCCCCGATTAATGCCAAGGATTAATCGCCCAATATATTTTCATTTCAAATTTATCCATCCGCTTGACAATAATTGGCGAAAACTTTATGATTTTCGCCAGCAACAAATTCACGCGCAACAATTACCCCACGGCGCGGTCGTTGGGGGTTTGCCACCGGCCGGTCTCCTCGGTTTCGCGGGTGCAGCGGCCGCCGGTGTGCCACCCCATTTGGCGCCACCCCCGCACCCCGTAGCGGCAGCCGCGGTGGCACAAGTGCAGGTACAATCCCTCCTCAAACCTGCCGATCTTCAGCAACATCGAGGCGCTGCCGAGACTCCCGAGGATCGCAAGCCCATCTCGCTCGCCGACGACAGGCTAAGACGATCCGTATCGCCACCGGAGAAATTCCGATCGCGGACTCCCGACGTTGAGAGCGGTCCTAAGCGCATGAAGGAGGAGAAACTCGGACACGTGAGTTGAAATTCTACCAACCTTATTTCTTTTCTCGTTGTCATTACAGTTCTTATGATCGAATCAGTATGATGCTGTAAAATGCAAAAAGTTTAATTGATGGTAATGAAAGATCGATATCATTCCTGTGGCACTATTGCACGGTACAATTGCCAAAGGCAACTCTGAACAAGGTATCCCGAAAAGTGACGTTTAAGCGGAAAATCTAGATGACACGTATGTCTATCCGAATCATCCCCATGCATGTTCTACGATCTTTTTTTAATGTTTTAGTTTTGAAAGTTAGTATTTTTAAAGCTGAGTTTTCATGGAGCATTATTTTTTTACTCTTTTGTGTACGTATTAGGACGTTGAATAAGTTCTCGCTGTTTCCCAACAGATGGCGTTACCAGAACTGCGTGTTTTTAGTTTTAGTTTTTAAAGTTAGTGTTTTTAAAGCTGAGTTTTCATGGAGCATTATTTTTTTACTCTTTTGCGTATGTATCAGGACGTTGAATAAGTTCTCGCTGTTTTTTAACAGATGGCGTTACCAGAACTGCGTGCGTGTAGTTTACGATGGTAACGCATCTACAAAGAAGTACTATAAGCAGCTTAAAATTCAGTGTATGTCATTTCGCTGAAGAGTAAACAACTTTTTATCATAGTGTTAAACATGACAATTTTCGTGCCAAAAAGAGTATTTGCGGGGAATTTTACTGCCCTATTTTATTTCTAACAATCCGCAGCTGAAGGACACAGCATTCTTGTTGAGACTTGCCGCGACGATGCTCTGTCGAAAACAATGAGGTTGAACTTTGCATCGTCTGAGGGCAACGAAAATTAATATTTCTGAGTTCCTTCAATTTCTTCTGACAGATTTTGCCTAAAAGCCTTTGACAATTTTTTAACGTATTTATCTCGCGATCTACGATATCATTTTAGAAAAAAAATCTATAATCATGAAAATATGGAATATTAAATGTAAAAAAGAACGTTCGTTGCGTTCCAACCATGCAAAACAAAATGCAGATGGAAAACAAAATGCTGAGATTGGTTTAGACGCTTCAAAAATAACTATTTTCGTGTGTTGAGTTGAAGGCATTACTTTTATGAAGACTCGTGTCAGACGCTAGCTGAACTTGCAGAATTATTAGGAGCTGATCACACAACAGTTTCGAAACGTTTGCCACGAAAAAACAGCAGGAACTCATTCAACATCCCAATACTTTCCTCTTAGAAGTTTCCAAAAGCAAGTCAGTAAGACGAGTATAACTCTTTTTTTATCATCCGATTTTAGTGGACAATCCTCTCAAACCAACTTTTCAAAACTTTTAATCAAAATCTAAGGCACTTACGTTAGTGGTAGGCCATTTATTTATCGCTCAACAGTGCACTTTGTAACGACAAAACAAGTTAAAAAATCGCGAGGAAAGTACACACACAAAAGAGAAAAGAATTGAAATGTTTTTTTCTCGAAAACTAAAAAAGATCGTAGAACGAGCATGGCGTGATTCGGATAGGTATCGATGCGAGGCATCTAGCTCTTCTTTTCAGGCCACCCTTATGGCGCACGTTTGTGGTCCGATCACAGGCACGTCCAAATAGACCAAAAAATTGTATCCACCCAAAGGGTGCCCGAAAACTACCGTGTTTAAGTGCTGCTTATTTCCGCCGCCAATTAGCGTTACCACGTGCGAAAGTTGCAGATTGGTCTCGCGCATGCAATGAAAAAATCGCTCTTTCGAGCTCTATGCCGCACTGAAGAGACTTTCCCTTGAGAATACTCCCGCATTGGCGATGCTCCGACTAGTTCCACGCTTACCTCAGCATCACCCTTCGGGAATCTCGATGGATCTCGAAGGCTTAATTAACAAGTAAACGACGTTCGAGAACTTTGTTGCCGATGCGGTGCAACATTGAACAAGTGTGCGGTAGGGTGCATGTGAAAGGGATGACAAGCAGGAAAAAAGGAACTAGGAGGTGAGGCGAGGTACAAGGATTAGATGGAGGTTGCTCTGTGGTGGAAAGCTCTGTGTGTAACAAAGAGTGCGGAAGTGGGGAGAAAACGGAGGCAGGGGTATGATTAAGCGACAGGAAAAGAGTGAGAAAGAGGGGTAGAGATCTCTGGACCCCAAACCGCTAGTTTTCTTCAGCTCCTTTTCCACCCCTGACCCGCAGCCTCTTGCTAGACATACCTCACGTGGCATCAGAAGCCCTTCGTCTCTAAGATGGACGGATACTAAATTGGATTATTTTTCTCTCGGCTCCGCTTGTTCTCTCTCTACCCCTCTACCCTCCTTATCGCTTTCCATCGGTCTCTCTTTCCTTTTCTGTACCACTCCCGCCTTCTCTTTTATCTCATCTCAACCTACCCCTCGTTCTCATCCCTTCTCCTCCTCTTATCGCGCAACCTGGCTTCGAGCCCTTCGCTTTGTCAGAAATGCATCGACTTGATCCCCGCCATTCGTCTTCGTTGCAGGAAATTCTTCGACGGATTATCATAAAGATCGATTCGGGTAAACGAGACGCGGTTTAAAAATAATAAAAAAAAACACAAGGAGCTCATTTTTCTTGCCATGTAGCTTTCGGATAGAATAGCAAGAAGAGGAAAAGGTAGCTTGGATATAAATGCAATGAGGTACCCTATTCGAGCTTTCGACTCTTCCAGGGCCACAAAGCTCGCGTCTTTGCTGCCTCATTGAGTCTTGCGCCCTTTACTCCTGCGAAAGTCATTGGCGTATTTCAAATTTTCTTCTGGGGGGGGGCGGGCTGTTTGATCTATATATACATATCTCATCTACATATTTTATCTGTATGCAAGGATGTGGAAACAAGGATTTTTACATCAATAAAGCTTTTCTTAATTGTCCGTACCAACGAGTCTATGATGGGCACAAAGAAACAACATAGCAGTGTTATTGCGTATCGGGAGTTGAGGACACTTATATGCCAGCCACGTCTTATAGCGTCGTCGAAATGGGATTAGTATGGCCGGTTAACTATCAATAAGAGCGACTTCTTAGTACCGTACAGATAGCGACCCAAGCGGTCTATACAGGAACTACCACCCCAAGCGGCCTACACAGGAACTACTGAGTTCTTATTACCGTACAGACAGCGGCTCAAACGGTCTATACAGGAACTACCACCCCAAGCGGCCTACGCAGGAACTACTTAGTTCTTATTACCGCACAGACAGCAGCCCACGCGGTCTATACACGAACTACCACCGCAAACGGCCGATGCGGAAACTACTGAGTTCTTATTACCGTAAAGACAGCGGCCCACGCGGTCTATACACGAACTACCACCGCAAACGGCCGATGCGGAAACTACTGAGTTCTTATTACCGTAAAGACAGCGGCGCAAGCGGTCTATACAGGAACTACCACCCCAAGCGGTCTATGCGGGAACTACTGAGTTCTTATTACCGTCCAGACAGCGGCGCAAGCGGTCTATACAGGAACTACCACCCCAAGCGGCCTATGCGGGAACTACTTAGTTCTTACTACCGTACAGACAGCGGCCCAAGCGGCCTATGCAGGAACTCGGTAGTTCCTGCATACTTGCGGTGGAAGTTCCTGTACAGACCGCTTGGGCTGCTGTCTGTACGGTAATAAGTAATCGCTCTTATTGTTAGTTAACCGCCATACTAACCCCATTTCGACAACGCAACAAGAATGGCTGGTATACAAGTGTCCTCACCTGCCGATACGCAATGACACTGCTATTCTGTTTGTCTGTGTCCATCACAGCCTCGTTGGTATGGATAATTAAGAATTCTTACATAGTTATCATTTTGTTGTTGTTATCATCACTACTACGTTCCTGCATGCTTAATTCGGTCGATATATACATGAGAGATCATTCAGAATGCGAACCGCCAGCGGCCGTGTGAAATACAATGTGATCGCAGCGACCTATGAGGTTAACCACCTAATTGCTGACCACCTAGATCACTTAAAATGAGAGCTTCACTCTTGCTATCGAAAAAGTAACAGTGTAACCAGATCGATACGTATGGCCGTGAATAAGACAGACATTGAGAAAATCCTGGGGGTCACATACAGTATTTTGGGGAGCCCTGGCCCCTACCTAGTCACGCCAATGGCGAAAGTTCCTTAACCCTACGGCTCTGAAGGTCTGTACAAGCACGCTGTGCTTCCTCGCTATTTTTTCCACTCTGCCACACCAGATCGAACAACTCGCCAAAGAGCAATGTCCATTTCTATCGTGATGTCGAAGTTTGCATAGTTGGAATGCAACATCAATTCTTTTTAATTGTCCAAACTTTCTTTCGGCTCTGAAAGAAAGGAAAAGAATCCCTATTCTCTTTAGGGATTTACGACCCTAATGTGCAAAAAAACTGCGGGTATGCATAAAAATAAAGAATTGGAAGATAAACGAAAAAATCGCTGCATTTCAACAATGCAATCTTCAACGTCTTTTTGATCTTCACGATGAAGAAAACACTTGCATATCTGACCAAAATCTTGGCTGAGAGCCCAACAAATTTTCGAACCTCCTTTATCGCAACTCCGTGAGAAAAAAATCATTCGCGGCGATCTCGAAGGATGTGCAATCGTCCCGATCTTCCCGTTTTGCCCTACCATCCGGAACTTCGGATGAACCCGGCGACCCTTGGTTTCCATCACGCATCGGGTGAAATGGCAAATTCACATGGGCGCCAGAGGGGTTTGCAGTTCATATTCGGGAGCTCGAGAAATACCGGTAATAACGTCAGTATCGTTGGAAACAACGAATACACGGAGTGTCCCCTCCCGCTTATGTCAACCACATTGGATACTGTACTTCCCGTTGCATAGTTGCGTCGCCGTACAGGCTCTTCGAAAGGCTCAATCCTCCAGTTGCCCCGGGCATACCCCCACACGCGAAATGCGAGCAGGGAACTTACGCCGGACAAACGGGGTGTCTCACAACGAACGTCACTTAAGGGGTCTTTTCACTTTAGACGCTAAAAACAGGCTATTTTCATGATTTCTATAATTTGTTTATGTTATAGATATTGATACAAAAGTTGTTACACTTAAGGCCTTAGGCCACAGTAACGGGTATAAAATCATCCGCGAATTTAACCATTTGTTTCGTATGAAAAAGTGATTCACTCATAAAATTAATTACACATCTATTTAGTATGAATATCCAGCTGTTAGAAAATATGTATATATTTTTTCGATGCACAAAATGGCCGACTACTCGAAACTTCTCGAAACAGCTTTTTTCCAATTGGCGTGACAAATAATTTCAACAATATTCACTCGATTTGCTTCAAATTTAAAAGTTATGTTCCTAATTGCATTTCGCAGAGAAGTACGTACGGAATTTCTGATTAGTCGAAAACTTATCATTTTATGAGCAGTTATAACGAAATTTTTCACTGAAAATTCATTTCTTAAGTTTAAATACCTACAACTTTTGAATAAAACAATATTTTTTAAATTCCGTACGAACTTCTCTAGGTATTCTAATGTAGATTGACGAGAATTTTTGTTTTTTTGTTCTAGGTCAAAGTTGTGGATGCTAAATGTCACGCCGTGGAGCGCCTAACAAAAAAAGATGACAAAAGAAAATATTAGTAGTCGACCATTTTGTACATCGAAAAAAAAAAAATTCTAACAGCTTGATATTCGTACTAAATAGATGTGTAATTAATTTTATGAGTGAACCAATTTTTCATACGAAAAAAAATTGTTAAATTCGCACATGATTTTATACTCGTTACTGTGGCCTAAGGCCTTAATAAATACATTTTCGCAATACATAAAAAATCTTTTTTATGTATTCGAACATTTTTTGTTGAATATTGTATAATTTTATTGAATATTATTCGTATATTATACATAAAAAATCTTTTTTATGTATTTGTGTAACCCAAACAAACTTTAAACGCGTTTTCCTCGAAACAACGTTTTTCGACGGGTTGTTGATAAGATCTTCGAAACTACTGAACCAATCCTTATGAAATTTTAGCCAAATATTATTTACAACTATAGGTATAGCGCATATCAAGGATTTTTTAAGTTTCACGTATACTCTCTTTTTTGGCAAAAACGGTGAAAAAAACACGTTTTTTTGTTTTTTTTTTAAAAAGTCCGACATTTTGTTATTTTTGCATATATGAAAAATCGTATGATTTGCGCTATAGCCATTACCACACTGAATCTAAAACCGTCTGATTTTTTTGTTTCGGATGATCCATCTCCGAGATTTCATCAACAGCGCAGACCTACAATTTTTTTCAAGACATTTCTTTAACTGCCATTTTCGTCTATATATAGCGACTTGAATAAATCAAATGTTTTTAATGTATTTCGAAAGTATATTTATTGAGTGTAACAACTTTTATATCAATATCTATAATGTACACCTGTCAAAAAAGTTCGTGAAAGTAGCCTTTTTTAGCGTCTAAAGTGTGAAGACCCCTTAAGTGTACGCCTTCGATTTTGTCGAAACTCATGTATGTGATAAAACATTGAAAACTATCGGGCACGTCTATTTTTTATCTGCGGAAAAACGTTTTCGAGGGGAGAAACGAACCCCCCAAAGAAACGCGTGTGCACATTTTTTTTCAATCATTGTATAGCAGGTTTTCCATTACTTTACATAAGAAGTTTATGTTGTTGCTTCGTTCAGATATGTGGACTGCTTGTGGGTGAAACTGCAAAATCACCCCCCGACATGCCTTTCTTTGGGGGTGGTTTTCCCCCTTAAAGCTCTTTTTTCCGTAGATAAAAAAAAATGCGTATCCAATAGTTTTTAATCTTTCATCACATATATGAGTTTCAACAAAATCGACTGCGGACACTTGAGTGATGTCCCTTGTCAGACCAAGCGCTACAGCTTATATCTCACGAACTACGCGGAGAGAATTTTTAAGTAATTTTTACTGTGAAATCGCAGTAACTCGGTGACAAATGTGCAATTCTTCAGGTTTTTAGGAAATAAATTATAAATTTTCATGGAAATTAATCAAAATTTACTTTTGCGTAACAGAAATTTAAAATATTTTCCAGAATTTTTACTGAAATTAATAGTAAAATTTCATGAAACGTAAAGATTACGACAATAAGTTAAAAAAGTGCTAATATAAATGAAATTTTTCAGTGGAACATTGAGAAATTTGCGTGTTTTCCATAAAAATTTAAAAAAGGAAGCCGAAATTTTCCGTGCGTCCACCGGAATTTTACTTTCTTTATAGTAAAATCAGTTAGGGCTAGGTCGCCTGACCGTACGCGTGAGCTCTGTGTGCGAGCGTGCGTATACGTGAACGCAAGCTGTGAGAGTGTGCTTGTGTATGACGCAGTATGACGAGCACGAACGACGCCGACCCGCGTTGCTTAGCAACAACGGCACCGCGCATGCGCATTATAGTACGAAGCGTGGGCCAAGAAAGCCTCGTGGTCTCGTGCAGTCTAACGTGTTCTACGCAGTTCTACGCAAGAAAACAAAGAAACGTGAAAAGAAACTTCGATAAAGGACGTCTACAATGGTACGGAAAGATGATATGCTAAAATAAGTAGCAATCAAGAGCACAAATGTTCAGAAACGCCGATGAAAAAAGTATTTATTTAATCATAGGGAATTAATTTTTCGCTAGGGATTTTAGAAATTTCAAGTTTGTCCAGGTTATTTTTACTGTAGAAACTTGGAATTTTTGAGGCAGCCCATTGTTAAAATTCTACATGAGAATGTGTCAGAATTTTTACTGAAAGAAATGTAAAAAAATTATGCTACTTGCTTAAATTTTTACATGAATGAAAGCAAAATATTAAAAGCTAGTGTCAATTTTTTACTATGTGCACATTTGTCACCGGTTTCAAATTTTTTATGTAATTTTTACGGTGATTTCACCGTAAAAAATACTTAAAAATTCTTTCCGCGTATGACTTATAGTGGAAAGTCCCTCAAATAAAAGTTGCTCCACTCGAAGAGGGTAGAAAAAATTACAATGGTACTTTGACCTTGGGCATACCCGCCAGCTTCATGTGAAGGTCAACTCCGAATTTTTCTGCCAGAAGCCCTATTTTTTATCGTAAATTCTTACAGCTCACCTCGAGAGCTTTTCAAAACACTACAGAAAAACATTTTTTGTCCAGTTTTGAGATCCGAAGTGTGCAAAGCCGCAAGTATCAGAATTACCGCAGTACCGTAAAGTGCGGTTACTTTGAACAGGGTTTGGAAGTTTTTTGTAGCTAAATTTTGTTTAACGTCCTAAATTCTAACTTTTTTTGCTCCAATGGAACAATGGGTCCTTTGGCCATCAATTGTGTAAGAAAGTCAAGCTCCATCAACCCCCCACTATTTTATATATATTTTGTTTTAAGCGTCAAAGTAACCACGAGTGTGGAGTTTCTTTCCCAAAGCATTACAATGCAACTTATGTCAACGATTGAGGGTTACTTTAACATCATTTACATTAAAAAAATGTAATATTGTATGCATTATGCATGGAATTAAATGAAAAATGACGACTTTTTACGATCAAATTGTCATTGTTATTATTTTACGTAAACATATCAAGTACCTAGGGTATTATTATAGGCACTTGATCAGTCTTATAATTATCATTGAGATCAAAATCGACTTGAGCAACACTAGAATGAACTTTAGCAACATTATAATGTTGCTAAAGTTGTAGTCGCAACATTATATACAAAACAACGAAAAAAAAACAGGTTAGAAAAGAATTAGTCTGTGGCGCATTGAAACCGTGCATTAGCGCTCTGTCAAAATAACCCCAAAAACTGTCGAAGTTACCCTTAATGTCAATTTAACCGCGTTTCACGGTACTTGGAAAACGCTGACACCGGCAACATTGTAACCTTCGAGTCTCATCACTCAATTTTTTTCCACATTTTACATCCCGCCAAGGAAATAAAAAGAAACACTTTTCGGAGCGACGAAACGGATGGGTTTGGAGTTTGCATCGTTGGAACGCAACGACGATTCGTTTCAACTTCTTATTTTTATTACTATCCAAAATCATACCTCGCAAATTCGTCGTAGATCGCTGCATGAAAATCCGAAAAAAATGTTTGCGTGACTTTCGTAGCTCAACTCGACCGGAGAAAATTCGAAAATTGAAAAAATATCAATTTCGTCGCACTCCAACGACGCAAACTCCAACGTCATCAGAACGGCACAGTCTCTCAAAACGATTTACCGTTGAATATCCTCTTTTATTTCCTACTTCTTGATCGCTCCAATTCGCAGCTCACGCCTTTGGGAAATTGCACATATGCGTACTTGTAAGGCCGCAGAGGCGATCGGCAACGTTTTCGTGTAAAAATCAATGCACCTCGGTGGCGACGAAAAAAAAAAAGTACGCGAGACTGCCGCTTGGCTTTTATCCCATTCTCCCGTGAGTTTCTTCGATGTACAAATCATCAGTGTGTACTTTCGCAAATTCGCGAACGAGTCATCGGTGCGGTTGCGGTTCGGATGAGGAGGGGGGGGGGGGACGATGCGAAGGGGGAAAATGAGTTAAAAAAGGGAAAGAAGCAACAGAGAGAAAAAAAGACGTTTCCAGGTGAAGAGGGGTGGCAGGGGTGGCAAGAAGACCGCCGAAAGGAGGGTGTGAGAGGGTCGAATTTTTCATCTGACCACGTCGAACTAATTAAAGCGAACCGGTACGCCGCGCTTTCACCCCAAACCGTCAGCATCACTCTTGCGTATACCATTTTCTCTCGGCTCTCTTTCCCTTTCTCTTTATCCTCGAAGTTGACGTTCTCGTTTCTCGCTCTCTTTCTGTTTACTGCCCCTATTTGCGCCTGCGTACTTGCATACGGATACCGTGTATTCGTAAAAGAGTATGCACTCTGCTTGTCCCCCTTTATACCGTCCCCTCCATCGCTATTCGATATGTATATCGCGGTCTCTTGCAGTGTCGTAGTATGTTCACTTGGCCCTCTATCCTATTTTTGTGGTCTTCGTCCCTCCACCGTTCTCTCTCTCTCTCTCTCTCTCTCTCTCTCTCTCTCTCTCTCTCCCCCCCCCTCTCTGCATCGTTCTTTTTCGTTCGCTCTGTCGTTCGTTTGCATCACTTGGGCTCCTGGTCGTTCTTCGCCCCGCACGATTCTTTTGCCTCTTTCGTCCCTTGTCGCACGTTCACTAACCAAATGCCCCTCTCACCCCACCGTGCCACTCACCCGCCGGGCCCCACTTCCGCGATTCATCCTCTCTCCCTCTC